>VZRO01003401.1:1553845-1624575 GCA_013397915.1 Daphoenositta chrysoptera | reverse complement strand
GGGTGGCGGTCCTGAGGTGCACCGTGCCCAGGGCCGATCCCCAGACGCCGCTGTGGGCCGCGGGGACCAGCTCGCCGCAGCTTTGCCGCGTGCCCCGGAGTCGCTGCGGGTGCCCTGGCTGGCACACCCCTCCCGCCGGGGCCGGCCTGGCTCCCCGCTCGGAGGTTTCGCTGCACGAAGCCTCGTGGCGGAGATGTGCCTTGTGCCGCTCCGCAAGAGACTGGGTTACACATCCCTCACCTTCAGCAGAACTGTGTTTATCCACACCCAGAATCCCAGAGCTGGGTGTACACCGACATGGTTCATACCGCTTTGCAAACAGTTTCAGCCCAGAAGCACGCTCTGGTGCAGAGGAAACATCGGCATGAGCTGCCACACTGGCCTGGTGGCAGCGGTGGCATTTTGCTGTTCCCGCAGCCGGACACTGCCCGGGAGGCCCATCACTGCCCAAGTGTGACTGCCCAAATCACCTGGACAAGAGTGAAGCATGGACACCCCGCTCTCTTTGCGTCTGTCTTGCTTCTCATGAATCAGAGAAATCCTTTCTGACAAAAAAAGTTACACAGCACACACTCCAGCAAGAGCTTTCTGTTTCAATTAATCGATGTTTTCTGCTCTTTTCCAGTCTGCTAGGCAGAAGATGATCCAGCAGCTGGATCTGGGTCTGGAATCCCACAACGTATCCTACCCTGCAGTAATGCAGACACATCTTCTCCAGAGCTGGAGCATCCCTGCACTTATGGTGGCCAAAGCAGGTTACTGGACACACTCTGGGAAGGCAGGTGCTAATTACAGCTGATGTGACGGTGAACTCACCTCATTGATAACATCAGCTTGAAGGACCATGTTAACATTTGTGAGGAGATTTGCTGGTACTCCAGGTAGATGCACTCATTTTTACAGAGTTCCAGGTTTGGCTTACTGAGTCTTCATGTATTTCCCACTTAGTTCCATGACAGTATGAATTCTACAACACCCATGATTCCAGTTCTACATTACGTGCGTGGAGTGAGGCATTCTTAGTGGAAACATCTAGTATTTAATTGTAGTGTTTAATTCTCCTTGTGGTCTCAGCCTCTGTGGATGGTAGCCCGCAGCTTGCAGGCAACTGACTGCTCACAAGATCCTCTGATACTTCTCATGGGCCCAGGAAAATTAAATGTCTAAAGTCAAAACCACTAGAACAAAACATGCATGTAGGTCATGAAAACAGTGCAAACTCCCTTTCTCTTAATATTTTCTTGTAGTGTGATCTCATTTTAGGTGTGTGGGCCAGTCTCAGTAAAGACTCAAAGTCTGTTCCTTCCCAGTTGAGAAGTTTACAGTCATCAAGCACTTTTTTTTTTTTTTTCAGGTGGGAAAGTGAGCATTGTCCTTATCAAAACAACTTGAAATTCAGCAAAGTGTGCTGCCTCGCCCCAGACCAACACCAGCTGGAGTTGTGTGTCTTCTAGATGCCAGGACCTGTGAGTTGCCCAATCCAAATATTTACAAGTTATGAGTGTTGACAGCACCAATTACAATCCACAACAGCTACAGGTGCTTAGCTCCTCTGAACAAAACAATTATTTGGGTATTTTCCACTCATAAATTAGTGAGATTTACAGTCAGAGATCCTCAGTGTAGGAAGTCCAGGAAGTCCCTTTCCTTGTTTTATCTGTTCCTGCAGTACAGCCACAGAAACCTTCTTTCTCATCAGTTGCCTGAACCCAGCAGTAATTTCTTTTTCAACAGCCATATAAACAATATGATCAATCAAAGACCTCTTAAAAAATAATTATGTCCGCAGTTTAGTTTTTATTCACTGAAAATAAACCTTTCCTAATGGGCTTTTAGATTAAAAAAGAAGAAGTAAACTGTTTGATTTCCTACTTAAATTCATATAAATGCCTTAAAAATGATACAGTGATTAGGCATTATTATTGGTAGTTAAATTCAGTACTCTACCACTTCAATTGAATAAAAGACATTTTATTTTCCTAGTATATTGCAGGGGAAGAATAAAATGCCTGTTGCACAGAAAATTCCAACTAAGTAGAAAACCACATTTTTAATGGCTACATAATATTAAATGTGGATAAAATTGGGGAAATGGGTGGAAGTTGGCAGATACAAGATCAAATGGCTAGAAGGAACGTCAGCTGAAGTTGACTTTGGCATATATAATTTACGTTGGCCATTTTTCTGGGGCCAGTAGCTTGATCAAAGAAAAGAATAACAGGATCTTTCTCATTTTGGTGTAACAGGTCTATTTTGCTACATTCTCTGCCTTCTTTTTTCATCCTGGTCTCTTTTCCTCACCTCACCTCACACACACACATATAATATCTGCAAATCTCAGAAAAAGCGTAACTGAATAGGAGAGTGTTTTATTGTCACACTCAGTCTCTATGCAGAGAATATATTCAGTGGGGTGAAACAGATCCTGGAATTGAAAGGAACTTCATGAACGGGGTGATCCACTGTGGTAAGTCCCACATCTTTGGGAGTGCACAAAGCCCCGCTGGGAGCGGTGCAGGATCTCTCCTGTGAAGGGTGTGGGCCTGCCCTTGGCTCTGGGGATGAGAAGTGGGGGCCACAATGCAGAGAGCACCCCTGGATGTGTTCAGGTCAGCTTTGGGGCTGCTCCCAATGCGTGGAGCTGGTGGCTGGGGGTGTCTGCACTCCACGGGCCCAGGAGGGAGAAGTTAAACACAAATGGAAGACTAAGACAATGTAACTTATCATTAATACAGCACAGTATGTATTGCAGAGCTTGCATTTATTTATTATTCTTGATCTCAAATGTCTCCACTTCACAGCACCACAGTGAAGCAAAGAACTCTTTTCTGCAGTTCCCTAGGTGGGTTCAAAAATGGTGGTTTGGAAAGCTGCAAAGTGAGGGTGGGGAAGGAGAAGGCGGCACACGGATTCTTTCATCATCTGTAGTATCTAGACATGCTCTTCTAGAACGAGTGCTAAATTTGGGGTTTGTTATTTGGGAGAGGTTTATTGCTGGTGAAAATGAATGCTAGCGGTGTTTTGAAAGGCTTTATTGCATTCCCTATTTTTCCGAAGTAAGAGCCCATAATATTTTGTCTTTCATGATGTTATGCCATATTCCCCAAGTGAGTCCCATTAACTTAAATTTCTCAGAATAATATAATGTGGCCTACTGTGTTCTAAAGTACTGTGCACTTAAGGCCCACCAGCAAATAAATAAAACATCCTCCACAGCTGTTATAAAAACTTTTCCATCCCTAGAAATTCCCCAGATAAATTCTTTTTCTAACCATAAGGGCAGAGAGATTCAGCTATACTGAATCATGGAACCATAAAAAAAGATTGAAAGAGATCACAAAAAGGTTATCTCGTTCATCTCCTTACTATGCTGAGTTCATTCCTGATAGATATTTGTTTATTCACTCCTTTACAATTTCTAAGGATGAGGTCTTCATGACCTATCCAGGAAATTCCTGTGCTTCACTTACCATCAAGAAGTATTTTCTCCCTTTAATAAGTAACTCGAATTATTCTTGCTACAGCTTAAAGCTATTAGTTTTTGTCCTGTCCACCATGGACACAATGAATGAATTCTTTCTTCTTTCTATCAGACTTTGCTGCTTACAAATACCTTTATCAAGCATTGATTAATCTTTGAGAGTTACCTTCATTAAGCTAGACACTCCTAGCCTCTCAGCTCATTCTCAGAGGTCATATTTCTTCTTGGTCTGCAACAAACTCTTTCCATAGTAGGCTACATCCTTCTTGAAATACAAGCACAAAACTGGAGAGAGTACCCCAGCTGAGGCCTGACTAGTGCTGGACAGAACTGCAGGTCTTACCAGCTGCCTCACAGCCTGTACTCCTGATTGTTCATTTTTATGCAGTGCTTATCCTGTCTGCATGGCATTATTGGCTTGTGTTGATGAACTGCAACCCCCAGGTGCTTTTCTGAAAATGCCATCTTTCAATAAATGTAGTTCTTTGGTGTATATTTTTGGTGTTGATTACTGTTGCTCACCATGGTCTCCTGGTCTTGTCCAAATGAATTTAATCCTGTTTTTTCTTAAATATTGTGTTCCTGGTTTTTTGACATCCATTTGCACTAATGCTGTACTTCTGCAGCTTCAGTTTTCACACCCCTAAGAAACATGCTTTCAGTTTTCTCATAGAATCATCAATGAAGCAGCACAGATATGGGCCCAGGACAGAATATCTGTCTATTTTGATACATCCTTCCATCTTAATGGTCACAACAATCCTGTGTGGGGATGCTTATTACACATCTTTATGTCTTTGACAATTTTTGCTACATTTTATGGGAATGATAGAGGAAATAGGATTTAAACTCTGCTGAAGTCCTGAATTATGGCCTCTGCTGCTGCTCCCCTGTCTGCAGACATTCCTGCTTTGTTACAGTAGCACATTAGTCTGGCAGGATTTATTCTTGTCATAGAATATGACGCTTGCTGTGTATAACTCTTGTTATTAGGTTACCTATTCCAATTACCTGTTCCAACTACTTTTTTTATTCCAGAATATTTCTGGGAGAAGAACTTAAACTGACTAGTCTAGAATTTATTGTTTCCTTTCCTGCCTTTTTTACAGATGGTCACTATATTTGACCTTTTTCAGTTTTCTGGTACCTCACGCATCACCAAAGGATTTTAAAGAGAGCCATTAATGGTTGTGAGAATGAGCAGGGAAATAAATACACCCTTGGTGAACCTGACAGAAAACCATTGGATCTTGGCTTAAAAGTCTGCCTGAGCACTCACGAGGTGTTAACATTTGGTAACATTCAATGTGCTGTACAACCTTATATGTACACTGTTATTTATTAGAGCCACGCAGTTTTAAACAACTTAATATCTGGAAGATTTTTCAACAGATGGACTCTGTGAACCTTGTCTTTTCTGAAATGTTAGGAGAATTAGAAACAAATGTACTCAGAGGCTCAGAAGTCCAGGAATTTTCACTCTTGGAAATGGCACGGGCGCTTTCTGGCAAGAGTGCAACCTGTCTGTTTTGGCTCTCAGAAGCAAACTCATAGTTCACATTCTAAATCGAATTAGAAAATACTATAAAGAGAGATTTAAATATTACCAAATAGAAAAAAAAATTATATTGCCGAATTTATAAGGAGCGTAATTAAGAAATAAGAGCATAAATTATAATTGAATTGAATTAAATTGATTAAATTGAACATGTCACTCTAAAGAACCAAAAAGAATGAGAGCAATAATCCTGCACTGGCAGTCTCCTTGTCACGTCAGGTAACATCCTACATTGCTGCCAAAGGAACTGCATTACAAATCCGTACATAAGGAGAAGTTGGTTTGTAATCTAAATCCTAAATTTGATAACCATATTATTTCCTTAATTAATAACAAGAAAAGTTCTCTCTCTTCTTGAGAAGCCAGTGGAAAAAAGCTCTCCTGGATTAAGAAAAAAATATTCCTGTTTTGAAACTTGCCTCTTGCCACTGTAATCTTCACAGGTGATTTTTAGGTGTATTACGTTCTTTCTAGTTCACTCACATAAAGTGTCAAACAGGTAAAAGTGGTTTTATTGAAGGAGAGGGTATCTGAAATAAATTCTGATATAAGTTTGCAATTGAGGGGAGTTAATAATTCAATTGAAATTAAATTTATACTGAAGCAGTTTTCCTCTGTCTTCCTAAACTGATGCAAATAAAATTACAGATAGGTAAAAGTGTTTTCTGGAGTCAGGTTCCAAATGGATCAACCTTCTTTATTAGGAACATTTTGGTTGTATTTGTTTGTTATTATTGGTTTATGTAGTGTACATTCTTCTTAGCATCCTGCATAGCTAAAATGCTGCATTTAACAATGACACATTTCAAAAAATCTACTCTCCTGTTTGTCTCAGCAGAGAAGATTTATTCAATTATTATAGTAGTCCCTCAACTAAGTAAAAATATCCTTTACATTGCACAGGTTCCTTCAGTCACTCAAGGTTTCCATATTGTGTAAAATGGCCGAAGTACTTAATGCACTGCACCTTCATTAGCAAAGGCTGATGGCTGCTGAGAGCAGCCTTGGGGTATCTATCAGAAACTGAACAGAAAACTGGGATTCGAGGATTTCTTGTGTTGTCTTGTTGCTTTCATACAAGTCTAATAACTGACTTCATTACTATAACATTGTTTGCACTTGGTGAGTCACTATTCTGTAAAAAGCACCTGGATATATTTAGCACTTAGAACACGGTTGTTTTTATTTCTCACAGCTGCTCCTCTCTGAGCCCTGGGCAGCCCCTCTCCCGCCGTGCCAGGGCTCTGAGTGCGAACTGGCTTTAATTGCGGGCTGGGGCCCCACCCACACCCTCCACCCATGGGCCCAGGAGCTCCATTTAAGCTTGGCCCTGAGCTTTTATTCCTGGTTTGTGCTTCGCTGGGTCTCAGCCTTGTGTTCTGTCTCTGCCTCGGTGGGATGGTGATTCTCTGTTGCAGGTAGGTGTTTTCCCGTCCTGTCTCTTGTTCCTGGATGGGTCTTTCACATATTGGTTTTCTTGTTCTTCCTTTGTGTGTGTGCTTTCCTCTGCCCAAGGCCTAGCAATAAAAAGAGGAGTATTTGAGCCATTAGAATGCACCAGAAGGCTTTATATAATGAAGCATAAAGACTTCTTTCCATTTATTCTCATTAAATGGAGGCATCAAAAGATAGAGTGGTATGGCCATGTTTCTAAAGGCCTGGGAAGCAACTGCTCATCTGCAGGGGTTTTATCAGAGGAGTCAGAAAACATTGGGCTCAGACCCTCAACAACTAGGACCTCATGTGGCTTTGAAGAACTTATACTGTCAACTGAGCTTGAATGATTTGCATCAGGCAGAAATGTAATTATTTCAACTAAACAGATAAATCTACTCAAATAGAGAAATGGTTGTAGCACAAAGCAGAATTAAAACCAGGAGTAGAAGAGGAGCATTGGCAGTTCCTACTATCCTGAAGACTGTAGCCAAACCAGCAAAGATTTAAGGAAATGACTCACAGTACTCACAAGAAAGAAAAATATCATAGTAATGGCAAGGAAAGCTAGGTTAATGTAACCAAACTGTTCAAGTCAAGTTTACTAGCCCACAGAGGCAGAGACAGGAAGCACAGAAATGACTGAATAACATTCCTAAAACAAGTCTGTAATAGTGTTTTATCAGGTTAGTGACTGTAGATGTCCAAGAACTTCAGTGGACGTGTAGGAATACATTTTGCTCTTGGCCATTTTCACGCAGACATGTTGGAGTAAATGGCTTTGCACATGTAACAGGCAAATATTTGATCCAGAGGCCTTAGTGTAATGAATGCTCTTTGACAATGCCATGAGCACGTTCTTCAGCTTGCCTAATAAATGCCGGAGTCTCAATATGCTAATTTTTAGAATGTTGCTATTAAAAAAAAAAAAAAAAAAAATCCTGTGCTTTGTTTATTTTTGGGCAAATATTTTGTACTGCTCTTCAGAAAAAAAAGTATCTCTAAATACATTTATTAGGAAGGCTAATTATTTAGGAATGCTTGCTATCTTACTGCATGAACAGGCTACAAATAGTAAAGAAAAGGCTGATATTCCAGAAGATTCTGTGTCAATTTAGAATTTATCAGAAAAACTTATGCCATAATGTAATATTTATTTCCAAACCCAAACAGTTATTGAAATGGTGTTCTGGAATAATTGGTGTTGCCCTCAGCACAATCTCCAATGGCTCAGGATAGCAGGGCTGCCTTATTGAGACCATTTCTTTTTCCTTTTTCTGACAAAGCAGTCAGCTGATGACAGGATGGAGGTAGAGGACACAGGGTAGCATGCAGTCCTGAGTGGGTTTTATTGAGAACATGATCCCATTTAGGGTGGTCAGTTACTGTAGCAGTTGCACAGGGAGAGTGTTACCTTCTCCTGTGGTTCAGTCTTTCTGCAGAGCTGAGAACAACGTTGGGATTAAAGTAAATTTGTTTCTCCAAGAAGTAACCGGCTGGGACTACCAGTCACAGGTCCCCATGGGTATAAAGGTGTGTACAGAGGAGGTGTGAAGTACAAGTAACTTTGTAAATGCATTGTGATACGCACAGCTTGCCTAGATCCTGTGTGAATGCTGTGCTGTTTCAGCTGGGGCAGCCACCAGAGCAGTTTCAGATGTGCAGGTGTGTCTTTTATAGCAATCCGAGGGGCTTGGGTGGCTTCAAGGTATGTGGCTTGCTGCACTCTGTCACAAATGCCGAAGTATGGAGCAATATTGTCCTTCTCTGGAAGCATATTGCACTTCTGTGTGTGGTTCTAGTGCACAGCTCTGCATGGAAATGCAAAATAATCCAACAGTTTTCCCTTTTTGCCCTAGTATGTGCACTTTAAATGAGATGAATAACTAACTTGACTTGGTTAACCCTAGGGGAAGGCCTTTCAATCATTAACTTAAATAGTTGTGGGAGCTTTGCACATTTTGCTCTAAGAATGTTTTGCATCTTATGCTGAAATGGGCTGAGTGTGTCTTATCTGACTCTGTTGGGATATTTAAAATAAATCTTTTGGCTCCAGTACAAAGCCACTGGCTGAGACCATGGAACTAAATCAATCCAAAGAGGTGCTGCAGGGATTTCAGCTGACAAGAGCAGTGCCCCTCCATACAGGCATCATGCTTGAGAAGGAGCTGCTGGAGTTAGGGAAAGGCATTGCTATTTTTGCAGGTGATGTAAGAGCAGGGAGACGAGGGCTCTCAGTTACAAGATGTAATATTGCAGTCCAAGGGCTCCTGTGGAGGTGCTGTGTTCCAAATGAAGCTCACTTGACTAATCTGTACCCTTCCTGAACGTGTTTTGTGTAACAAACTGGATACTGCTGGGTGGCAAAGGGCACATAGGACGTGAGGTGAGAAGTATGGGATCATTGTATATAGAAAAAATGAAAAAATACCCTGTAACAGACAACCCTCCCCCAGTGGATGAACAGCTCCTGCAGTGATGCTGAACTCTGATGTGGAGAACAGACTTCTTAACCCCCTTGCAGAGTGTAGTGGTCAAGGGACACACCTGCAATATCCTGTCCTTCAGCAGGTAAGGGAGAGCAGGACTGAGATCCCTGGGGATAGGCACCCTCTGGTACCACAGCATCAATATTTAGATAATACTACAAAAACCGTGGACACAGCTGCTCTGAAATAGCTCAAGCTGACTGATTGTGAATGCATACCTTGGTATTAAGACAGCTGATGATTTTAGACAGTGTATGAGATGCTAAATAACGGCTATCATTCACTTGGAGCTTAAGCCTGATTTCATGTGTACAAACAGGTTCACCAAAATCAATAGGCTTAATCGTGTGACTGAATTCATGTGTCTGCTTAATTGTTGCTGGAGGGGAGTGATACTTCCAACTGTGGCATGTAAAACAATGCACTTCAGGAGGAAAGCATAATCCCCAACAATATGGCATGAGAAGGAGATAAAGTTTTGTATTTGACTGTTACACACAAGCCTGAGAGAGACAAAGTTTGACAAGTGGAACATAACATGCAGTGGGCAGTAGTGTTTTGGAAGGTGGATTGGTACTGATTTAAAAGTAGATGTTTTAATTGGGGGAACAGATTTTGAATACTTCTCCCACAGTTTAGTAGGAAAAAGTTGTATAAGGACACTTAGGGACACCTATTGGCTACTAATATTTATTCTGTTTTTGAGGCAGCATTACCAGTCAGATGCCATTACCATTCTGGTAAAAACTCACCTTTTTCTGTCATGGAGCTGATGAAACAATAGCTAATCATTGAAAAGCTTCCATGTGCTCACACCAGGTTAAGTTTCCCAGGCAGCATTCCTGGGTCTTAGAAATGAGCTGCCGTGGCACTGTGATTCCTGAGCTATGAGAAAATGTTTTCTTTGGTTTACAGGTGGGTTAATATTGGAAATGCCTATGAACAGTGCCAGGTATTATTTGCTATGATAAGGAATGACAGTTTAGTTTTAATCTTGTATTTGGGAGAAATACATCAGTCATGTACACTCAGCATGGAGGCAGCAAATTTCAGAGTGATTTTTTTGGTTTTTTGGATTTTCCTACTGTAGTTAGAGAAATTTAGGCAGGTACAAAATGTGATTTTCCACCTCTTGTTTTCTTTATGATGCATTAATTAGATCAGGGTTGTGGGTTGTTTTTTTTTTTTTTTTTTAAAAAAAAGGCCTGTTTTTTGCACTTGTACCTCAGGTACTACTTTTAAAGGCAGTAAAATAAAGGAAGGATTAGTTAAATTGGTGGTTTTTCAGTTTTGTGCAAGTGAAACATGAGGCATTAGGAAAAGACTGCATTTCTAGACTCTTAAACATCTTTTGCACATACAGTTATTTTAATGTTTAGTCTATTCTAAGTATTGGGGGATCACTTTCCATGGATTTTGCTTACTTTGGTTGTCTCCCTCATGATCAACTTGTCTGGCTGTAAATCCTGAGGAAGAGGAGGTGGTTCTCAGGCATTGCAAGGCTTTTTCTCTCCCTATACCAGTGGAATGATTTCTTTCAGGCTTTTTGCTCAGCCAGTGGCCTGTCAGGGATTCTCCAGCAGCCTCTACTCAGACTTTACTCCCCCTAGAGCAAGCCAGAGGTCTGTAGTGTAGGAAGTGAAATCTGCTCTGGACTGAGCAACTCAACCCAAGAGGACCCAGGTCTGAGAAGTGCCTGCAGGGCTGTGGCTGACCAAAGGAAAGCATCCCAGTCATTGGCTTGCCTATGGATAATTGGCATTTTGTATGTTTTATTACCACCCATGTCGTAAACCTTGAACAGTCGCTGTTGCTGGAAGCTAAATAATAAAGGACCTAAGCAGTGACTTCCAACATGCTGAATTCAAACATAAATGCAGCATGAAATGACCTGTGGACCTTTATCTTCCTTGCAAGATGTGTGATTAAAACAAAAATTAACCCAGAAACATTCTTAACTTGGTGAAGAACGTGCCATCGGTGACCTGGATTGACACACTGACCCAGTACAGTGGGAATAATCCCTGACAGTTTATATGGCTCTTAAGATGATGTAATAAATTTTAGTATGAATATGAAATATTGTTTAGTGCACAAATGGGTTCCTCATGTTTTTCCCTTAGAGGTTTTATGAGTTCTGGTCCATTGTTGTGAATATATCTTTGCTTTTCCATCTTGCTGTCAAGTAGAATGGCTGGAGATTCTTTGGTTCAGGCATGGTATGAAAACACTTTGTGTCCACAGGGTTTGGGGCTAAAGGACTCCTGTGAGTAAGAACATGGCACTGGACTCAGTTGCTTAGTCAGATGTATCAGAAATATGAATAATGTACCAATGTCCTGGTGTTTATCCAGCAAGATGAGGATGTTATCTTAAAAAGCAATCTGCAATTAATTTTTTTTAAATTGTAAACTATTTGACATATTTTTGTTTTGTTATGTAAGAAAGACTTATTTCTTTTCCTCTCTGACAAATGAAATAAGCTGTTGCAGGAGTTTTCTGTAGTGCTGGAAAGTAAATGTATCTCTAATAGTTTATGGTGGCTCAAAATCAGTGTTGGTAGAATGCCCAAAAATTCCTGCTTCCTGTTGAAAGTACATTCAGCACGCTGGGACACATTTGTCTGGATGTGATCTGTGGGTCTACTTTTTTTATTTACACTAAGTTTGCAGTGATTCCTGTTATTTCAAACCACATACGCCCACACAGCTATGGTTACTTGGAATCTGTCTTGACTGGAATATATCAGGAGTAATTGGGTTGGTATGCCATCTTTTGTTGATAATTGGAAACTCTTGGATCTGACACAAGAAGTTAACAAATTCCCTGTACTTAGCCATATGCTTTAGAAGTTCTTGCAACAGCAATTTTCAGGTCATTTGTCTGGCTAGAACTTGAGAAGAAACATATGGCTACTGCTTATGTCCTGCCTTATTATTCTTAAGAGTATTATTTCATAAACAGAAAAGAGCTCATTAGCTGGTAAATTATTCATAGACCTCTCTGGAATTGTACCAGATATGCACAGGGACTCTTGAAAGGGTCTTTTTTAACAGCCCACATTTGGAATTGTCTGGGCAGAGATATATTTTTCTTTTCAGTAAGACAAATAAAACCCTACAAAGTCGTTCATCTCAGTTAGATCCAACTGGATGGCAATTTCATGTTAAATACTTCTCATGTGTGATTAAGAATAAAAACCACTTGCTAATAAATCAGGGCTGTAGCTGTAACTTGCATTCTGATGAACTGTGTATCACTTGTAGTAAGTAATTAAAGAGCTCATGTGCATAGCAAAGAGGACTATTTTTTAATTACGTGGTTACATCTGCTTAAGACTATCCCAGTTCCAATGGTCCTTCCTGGTATTGTTCAAATATTCTCTGGTGCCACCTAATGGTAAAATTGTCCCGTTACCCTGGAGTGAGAACAAACAATGGGTGCCCACTACATTTATTGCTGCACTTAGGCCCATCGGGATCAGTTCTGTGGCCTGAATATGCATATAATAAAAAAGGCTCCTGACCCTAATTGCTTCCAGTCAAAACATTTCACTGTTAAAGGAAAAAGTACAGTAAACCCTATAGTACTTCCTTTAACTGTTTTAACTGAAATGTTTTTTAAAAGGTTTGGACACAAGCCTGAGTGAAACCAACTAGAACTTAAATCAAAGCTGCATTCTGACAGTAACCCATAATTTCCTAAAACCCAAATACTGTTCACCCTCATTCTACTGGGAATCCAACATTCAGGTTTGTGATATAGCTTTGTGTTTATTTTTTTCTGTATTCTTGCCACAATGCTGCAATTTCCAGGAAATGGAGAGGTGCCCCTTTGAAAGTGGGAAATGCAGTAAGGATAGATGTGAGTCGTGCCTCTCATTCTCACCCTGTCCATGAGTGTTTCAGAGCACTGTGCTCCCTGCACACCCCACAGGGCAGGCAGGGTGCTGAAAGCCAGGCTCTGTACCTGCCCAAAGTCATGTTTAAGAGACATGGATCTGGCTCATTCCTGTCTGCGGGCTATGGATAGTTCTTGCTAGTTTCCCTTTTAAGATTTGGTCTTTTCATTATCTTTTAAATTCCATTTGCCCACCTTTAAATATAAGTTATTTAAACTTTAAATATTAAAATAAATTTAAATATGCTCTAGCAGTGGGAAGTGAGCATGTTTACAGTTTTACCTTTGGATGTCACTGGGGCCTTGCTATGACAATTGATGTTCTTTTCTTGGAGTGGGTGGGGAACCATTCTGTTAGGGAAGAAAAAGTAACTTCCTGCTCTAAATAAGGTTAAAATGCATGTGAATGTTCAGCTCAGCTGGTTTGAGCCTGGTGCTAATAATGCCAAGGCTGTGGGTTCAGTCTCTGTACAGGCCAGTCACTTAAGGGTTGGACGTGATGATCCTTGTGGGTCCTTTCCAACCCAGAATATCCTGTGATACTTACTTTATCTCAAATCAGTAGGGAAATAAACTGTAGTGGGGCAATAATAGCTGTAATTCTATGATTCTTACAAGAGGCTGGTGGGAGGGACAGTGTAGCCAAAGGATGTTGCAAAAGAACTACTTAAATGAACTATTTCGCAATCCTCTGGAAAAGAATGTTCGGTATGTTTTGACTGATCAATTCTGCTATCACACATTTTCTGAATACCTGGTTAAGATGGAATTAATAGAGTTGAGACAAATAAACAGCAATACCCTAGAGATGAGGAACAGTTTTATCCAAATAGCTGAAATATTAGGTTTGCTGCCAATTTCTGAGACTCAAAAGGCTTTTGAATAACGTAATTGTCGGTTATTCTAGTCTGAACTGACTGTGCCCAACACAATGTGAGCTGCAGATTTTCCCTCCAATGTCCTGTTCAGAACCAGACTTAGTTTTTTCAGGTTCTGAATCACCTTTCAGTTCCATTGTTGAGTCCTTTCTTCAAGAACAACCACCCTTGCAAACAATAACCATTTGCATGAGTGGGAGTTCTGATATTGCTTTCAGAGAAGTTTCATTTCAAAGTGAGTTGTTCTGCTGCTTAGCTATAGAATAGTTGTATTTTGGGGTTAGAATTGACTGCTTCTTTGTGGGTAATTATATTCTCTTTTGGGAGGAATAAAATAAAACACCTTTCTGCTTTCTTCTTGGTGTTCTAGAAGAGAATGCTATTGCTATTGGGCATTAGTACATGTGAATAACATGGACAAAGTAGTCACTACAAAAGTGGCATTTTTTCCCTTTGCATAAGCATGACTAGGGAGGAAAATATTGTGGGCCAAATTGTTTGCAGATGTAACTGTTGTGGTTTCATTGAGTTACAGGCAGATTTGAAAAGATTTTGTCCCAATAGCAGACAATATGTGCAAAGCACTGCTGATGGTCTGGCCAATTTGTGGGTTCTCAGTCTGAGCTGAGAAACTGGCACTCTGCTTTTGAAAATCTGGCTTTGAGGACTGTACCACGTTACAAAACCAGAGGGTTTGGCCCACGTATGAAACTAACTGCGTGAATAGAAATATTTGCTTTTTTTTTTTTTAGGCCAATCCAATAATAAAATCGTGTTTCCTTCCTTGAGTTGTAGATAAATAAAAGAATCCTTTTCTGTGGGTGGATGGCTCTTGTCCTCAAAGGCACTTGTCACTGACTGTAGTGCTTAATACTGGCTCCCTCTTTGGCTGGGATTCTTCTATGGGAAAAAAGGCCAAAGAATTCAAGTTTAAACTTTCCACCATGTACAGAAAACATCTTGATCCTTCCTGGTTGTCATTGTAAGCAAACTGTTCTTGCTTTCATGATCTGCAGCTCACAAGCCCCAGTCATGAGTAACTGTCAACTCCAAATGCTTAAAAAACATGAAACTGGCTCCAAGTCATGACACTGAGATACTGTTAAGCCAAGAAGCTCATGCTTATGTTCCCTTTCTATGTATCAGGAATGGAGAAAGGAAAGATGGAATTAACTCCCTAATTATGGGGGTTCAGTGGGTGAAGCCTCAGGAGATGAACACTTGTCAGCACTGCAGTGAAGAGCAATAGCTCTGCTCTAACTCTCCAGTTATGTCTGCAGCCTTGGGTGAGACAGCTCATGCCCTAAGCTCAGAGTGGAGAGGCATTTAATCTCTTTAAAACCATTACCTGCCTCCACAAAACGTATGGGACCCAGCACTGGTACTTCCTATCTTTAAAATGGAAGTTTTGCTTTAAAAACCTCAGGTGTCCTGTGTAGTACTTCTTTGTATGTTGCTGGGCCGATTTTGAACTATATGTCCCAGAGGAAAATGAAAAGCAGGGCAGCTAGATTTTGGCTATTTGCTTTGAGTCCCCTGTTTTGGTTTTGTGGTGTTTTTCACATAGCAGATATGGTAAATGTGAGATCCAGGTCTAAAAGCACATTACCTTGACAGTGGGCTGTGTGTGGTTATTTCCAGAGGCCTCTAAAGGAGACTCAGATTGAGTATTTCCTTAGGATCATAGTCTTGGGACAAACAACACACTGCATGCTGAGTTCTCCTGTGAGTCACAGGCTAAAGGAATACTAGGGGCTTAGTGGGTTTATATGCTGGCAGAGAACACTGGAGACAGAAATTAATCAGTAGTGAAGCTCAATCAAATATAATCTCCCTGCTGCTGGAGAGAGAATGAAAAAATTGCTGGTATCAGTTACCACCGTGGTGCTGGTGCCTGGAAAATGCTGCAGGAAGGGCCAGGACTGATGTATCCCACTGGCAGCCCTTATCAGGGCTCCTGCAGAGCCCTTCTGAAAATGAACGTCATTCCAGAGAAATCTCTGTCCAGGCAAAAAGGCTTCCTGTGAGTAGTGGGCAACTTAGAAAAATGGGAGCTGGACGTAGAATGTGGATCCAGTTTGGGCCCTTCCTTTCCTTAAAAGCTTCTAACAAACTCAAATTTTACCTCATTACTTTCAGATTATTCATTGTTTTCTTCTGCTTTCACCCTGTCCCCTGGAGTTCTCCCTTCCTACTGGGTTCTGCTTTCAGAGCAAATTACCATGGGAGTCTGAAACAACCTTTTTGAAACTGAGCTCCTGGGCCACCTTCTTGAAGCCCCTCCTGTGTCACTGATACCAACCTCTGCAAAAACAAACAGCATCTCTGGTTCTTACTTCCTTGGTCCCCTCTGCTGTCAGCCCAGTCCTTGTTCACATGCTTTAGTAAACTTGAGGTGGAGAAGTAGGATTTCAGAGAACTTTCTGCAATGCCAAAGCAGTATAGGTCAGTGTCCACAGTTTTTGGGGATGGCTCCTGGCCCCTGTAAGCAAATCCTTAGTCTCTCCTAGAGGTTACAAGGTCAATGACCTAATTCCCCAAAAAAATAGTCCGTGATAAAATGTAGTCTGTTTCCCATGTCCCAGAGCATCGGTGGGACATGCAGCTCCAGTGGGAGGCAAGTCTCTGAGTGCTGTTGGTGAGACAGGGAAGTAATTCTCCATCTCTTCTCCCTCAGTACAAGGGCACTGCAGGAGAAGAGATGGAGTTGTCATGGGGTGCTTGGGATAGGAGCTTGCTGAGCAGGTTGTGCCTGAAATAAGATTGATTCCCTACTTGAACCTCATGAAATCTGTGACTATCCTCAGTACCACAGTATTTCTTTGTTTTATAGGAGCTTTAGCCCCATCAGTAATTGATTGAACATCTCAGAGGCAGTGGGAGCACTGATGTTTCAGTCCTGTCAGCAAGTGCCTCTTACTGTTCCTTGGCTCTCAGGTTTTACGCACTTTAATTTTAACAAAACCCCCTCAAACTTAGATGACTTAAAGAAAATAAAATGTGAGCTCTTTAGATTTTTCTTCTATCTGTTCTGCCTAATAATCTTATCAGAAAGATGCTTGACTTGTTCAATTTGCTGAAATATTTGCTCCCGATGAGCCTTATCAAGCACCCTTTGTGCTTCTCCTCCGGCCTGACAGTGCCCTCTCGTGTTGGCAGCTCTGGTGGCAGCGCGGCGTTCATTCCATGTGCTGCCTGGGATGCTCTCCTGGCAGCGTGGGCTGCTGCACACTCAGCAGCTCCTGCCGGCGGCGCTTGTCAGCCCGGGAGCCTCCGGGCTCATCCTTGAGTTGTATCGCGTTTCTGGGCAGAGGAATGCAATGCAGCAGTGAGACACATTCACTGCTTGCCTCTTCTAGTAGATTAATCTACCTTTTTACAATGCTGTTGTTTAATATTCCTTAACGGACTTGTTGAGGAGATAGATCCCTGTTGGTGTGCAAGAGAAGCACATTGACCTGCCTGCTTTGTTCCACTGGTGATTTCTCTGTCCTGCATGTGCAGAACAGGTAACACTGATGAGCAGCCACTCATCGTTTGTTCACCTTCTCCCCCAAAAGCCACCAGCTATTTTGTTTTGCCTGGGTTGGTTATTTTGCTGAATGACTAATCAGCTGCCAAGTCATCCATTTTTCTCTAAATGCCAGAGAGCTTCAGCTGCTCTAACAGCACCTGAAAGCCTTTGGCATTTTGGGGTCACTGGTCTGTACTTGCTGTCAGTGCTAATACTATTTGATTTTCAATGTTAGATTTTATGCCTTGTGCAAAGCTGCATGTGGCCAGGATGTTTAACTGCAGTGTCCATGGCTCATAAATTCTTAACCCACAAAAACCAACAGGGAGTAGTGAGGAAGCCCAAAACGGGGATGATGTGTATACATGTAAATCAACACTTCAGCTCTGTGTCTTTCAAAGCAAATAATGAGTGGGATTTCACCTCAGCACCACAGGCCAAAGTAGGAAGTCTATCTTAACATGTTGTTTAAGCTAGAAGGGAGTCTTCCAAGTGAGAAAGCATCAGCCAGAAAAAGAAATTTCAAGATACAAAGATGAAATTGAAAAATTTTTTTTTTTTAAGCTGTGAATGCATCCCTGAATGTGGGCAGATACGGAAGAATTTATTAAACTAAATTTATTAGCAAACTCAAAGTAACAGGGAATGAATAAATGGGCTGTTAAATACAGGAAAGAAAAAAGGAATGACAAAACAGATGATTCTTGTTGTCAGTTAAATATTAACTCATAAATGCCTTTAGTCCATGAACCCAGTGTCTGAAACCTCTACACTGGTTTTAGACAGCAGTGTCTTTCAAAGTGTATAAATTAAACAAGCAATTGTTACTGACTTGGGTGACATTTCAAAGTTTCTGTGAGGAGCAGTTGTATGCAGCACTGAAAGGTGATGCTGAAGAGCCCCTCACTGTTCTGGCTTGTGGCTAACAGCAACACACAATGGTAGACTTCGGCCCACACTCTATTATTTCACTGTTTCTCATACCAGCACTTTATTTTGCCAATTCCAGTTTTGATTTGTGGGGCTGAGCCCACAGCGGAAGTGGATGTGGGACTAAACCTGTTTTCTCTTTTTTGCCTGCTCTGCTTTTGGTACCCTGAGCCTCACTTCCCATGTGAAGGGGTGGCAAAGCAGAGGGAGCAATTCTGCAGAAATGCTGGGAGGAGATGCATGGCCTTTGATCTCAGCTGTGACAGGACTTGGGATGCATTAGCTGGAGGTACACAAAAAAGCTGGGAACCACTACTGAACACCAGAAAAAATACTTTGGCCTGATAATGACATTGATTACTTACTTTAAATGATCCACGAGAGCGAAACATTGCTCTAAAATGTTCTCTGTGAAAAGATCTGTCTGCACTTCTGATGTGACTCAGAGTCAGCAGAGATGGGAAGCACATGGGAAGAGCTGATGACAGCTTAGGACGGGCTGAGCTGGAGGCATTGATCCTCTCTAAAAAACTGAGCAGGAAGGATTGCAGAAAGCTTGAAGACAAGAAAGGAGGTGGCTTGGGAAGTGTTTATGGGCAGACATGGCCTAGTAGGCCAGGACTAGTCAAATGGGAAGGAGGGGGAAAGGAAAGATGCCAAACAACTTTGAAAGAAAAGGACTTGTGAGTGCTGAAGATGGGGAGCTGTGCACATAAGCAGCTGCCTGTGTAGGGGTGGGAAGAGCACCAAGGGTGTAATGCAGCATCTTTGGATAAACCTTTGAGACTTTCAGGACAGCAGTCAGCACTGAGACCCAGCTTAAACCCCTGCGCCCTGAGGCTACCTCAGGAGCAGGGCGTGGGCATGAGTGAATCGAATTCAAGTTTGCAGCCTGATGCACACAGGCACAATCACAGTGGAAACATCAGCGGAGAGGAACATTCCCTGCTGCTCCTGGGGTCTATTACAGAGCATGGCTGGCTGCACACATGAGCAAAGCAGGCTGCTACCTGCGGGGCAGGTACCTGCTCTGCTTGTGTTAGAGGTGATGGGTTTTGACAGAACAGCGTGTTCCTCCCTACAGCCGAGCTCTCTCCTGAGTGCAGGGGCCTTGGCTGATGGAGGGCCTGGTGTGTGTGGGAGAAAGCTCCTCCTGTGAGTGAGGGACTGGCATCAGCCCTCCCAGCAGCAGCAGTGGTCACTGCCCTGCTTGGCTCCCAGCGAGCTGTGTTCTTCAGAGCTTCCCACTGGGCTCTGCCTCAGCCACTCCTCTGCAGGTGGCAATGGCCAGGGAGAGGGGGAGTGAAGAGGGGATGGTGAATCTGGGAAGAGGAGAAGCTCCTGGCTCTCTTCAAAGTCTCCCTGAAATAGCTGCTGTCCTCCAAACCTGAACTCCTTCCTTACAGATCAACTGTCAGTCAACTTGGTGCAACACCCTGCCTTTGCTTCTGTGCCACCTTTGAGTGCTCAGCTCTCTGCCCTCTTTAAGGTTCTCCTTCCATCCCTTCCTCACACGCTTGACTACAGCCCTAAACCAAGGTATTACTGAGAAGCCCAAGGCCAGTTCTGTTGTAAAACCTGCTTTAGTAGAAACACTGGTATGGGTCATGTTGCCAATGCATCTTCCTCTTCCAAGGGACATTTTTGTGGCAATTGTGTACAGAGGGTAAAAGCAAGGGTTAATGCTCTGACAGACTGAGGGCAGGGGATTAGGAATATATTGTATCTGCAGTTAGACAGATCTTCCTGTTCTTCCTCTGTTATAATTATGGTTGTTATTACAGTCAGTTGTAGGGCATCTAAGTGAAATTCATCCAGAATATAAATGCCTGAAATTGAGGAGAAAGGCAGAAAACAGCAAGATTTCCAAGTGGAGATGACCTCTGTTGCTCTCTGAGCTCAGACTATTTTTGGCAGGAGGCAAATGAAGCGAGGGCCTGCCTTGGAATGAAGGCAGAGCAGCTGCCAGCCCCTGTAATTAGCCAAAAGGGCTGTGGAGTGTGGACAGGAGGCTGCCGAGCACGCGGCTCCTGCCATGGCACCGCTCAGTCCAGAACAGAGCCCAGCCAAGCCCCGACATTGCAGCTGATCCCCCGGGAAGGCCTGAGCCCCTCCTCTGGGGCTGAACAGCCACAGGGTGCCCCGAACAGGGTGCACAGGGCCGAGGGAGGCTTTGGAGCAGGAAACACAACCCTCGGCCTGCACACGGGACCGGTTCAGTCCTTCCAAGGGCCTCCAAACACGCTCGGATGTAATAATGGATCAGAGTACGCTGGAGCTTTGATGACCCTGAATTGCAAGAGAATGACACAAATGCACAATAACGGATTTAATAATTTCTGTATGTGTTTAGTACGGTTGTAGAGGAAAAAGAATTACTGTGGGCAAGATTTCTCTGGCAGCCTCTGGGTTAGTGCATCTATTGCATCTCTTCATAGGTAGATTCCAGGCCTGCCAAGAGCCTATGTGCAACATATTTTCTACTGATAACTGAAGCTGAGTGTAATGTTCTTTTATGAAGACTTGATTTTTTTTCTTTTTTTTTTTACACTCATGTCATGTAAGAAAGGTAATCAAGAAAACGAGACAATAAAAATGTGTTTGTCAGAATTTTTACTACAAATATTTTTCCTCCATGATATTTAATAGGAAAATCACATTTAATTTTTCTCAAAGCAATGCATTCATTGATATAGGCTGGCTTGAGGATGCAAAGAATGAATATATTACAGTCAGGAGTCACAGAGTCATAGAGATGAGCTCGATATCAGAGGCTATAGATGATAAATCTTTCCATGGCAAGATTCCTTAATTGCTGCTTTCCTCTGTGGGCAGTAGCACAGCAGTGTATTTGTAGACTCCCCAGAAAAGCCAGAGCCAGTTCCTGGCCTCAATTTTGTCTGTTTCTAACCAAGCACAGTTTCTCTGTAGGAATGAAACCAAGCAAGCATGCAGGTAATAGGGGAAGATGTAGTTCAGCCTGCTTTATTCAAGGCGTGGAGCTATACATCAGTTCCACTGCTTTTTCAATTTCCTTTTGTCTCCAGTCCTGTTCAAGCAGTGAGGAATCTGTTTCTCAAGAGTAGTCTGATTTGTGGGGTCTCTCAGTTCCTCATTAGCTGCATGACTTACGGAGAGTGGAAAACTCTGGGAGTTGAAAAATTGTGTGCTTCTTGTGAGGCATTTCCCATCACTTCTGTGCTGGATTTCAGGAGCATTTTAGGTAAACAATCTATTTCTCATGGGTACTCTTAGGCTACTTTATTTCCATGTGTATGAGTTTGTTTCACAGCTCTGTTTTTAATGTTTGACTGAGACAGGAAAAGAAAAAAAAGCACCCCACCTTACACAGGAGAGAAGATGTAAGTGTAATCATCTAAGATATTTTTTGCTGTAGAATCTTATTGATTTAAATCTTCTGTGTGTCAGCACAGTTTGAACTGCAGAGCCTTTGACTTGGATTGGTGTAGATTTTGATAATAACCTTCATTCACTCACTTCAAAACTTTCCTTTAAAACCTTCAACATTTTTTCCTGGTCTTCACAACTTTGCTGTGGTATCTGACAGGGATGCCAGATGGCCCAAAGAGATAAACATCAAACAAGTAGAATGTCCCTGCCTCCAGGCCTTTGATGGTCTCTGTGGTGACAGCTCGCTGGAGGTTTAGGTCATAGAAGTACTTGCAGAGCACTTTCTCTGATTTGTGCCGAGATTCAGGCCCGGAGCACCTGTCTGCACTCTGCAGTTCCCCCCAGATCTGATCCTCTTCAATCCTTTTCCTGTACACGCAGTACTTGCTCTCCTCTTGTGTTCCCAGCCAGGCAATGGTCACAGACCTGCATGTTCTCAGTTTACTGAAGGATTTGATTTTTAAACTCTCTGGAAGAAGTGGGAATAAGGGCTTGTGGAAATGCGGGGATGCCTGTACTTTCACAGAAGAGTTAGATTCCTCTGTGGCCCTCAGCTGCACTAAATATGTGTCCAGCAGCTTTCCCTTCAGGGAAAAATACCTCAGCCCGGAGAGATTTTCCGAGGCCACCGTTTTGCCGTTCCTTGTTATGTGAACCTGTATTTGGCCCCGACACAACTGAAAGGTGAAGTGGATTTTCTTGTGCCTTGCCTGGTACTGCAGACTGTAGAGTTTCTGCTTTTTCCCATCCAGGACCACATGAATCACTTTGCCATCTTTCAGCTCTGTCACCTTGGGTTCAGGTTCTTCCAGGGTCCTGGCGAATGTCCCGGTGTACGCAGCGCTGGCGTTTGTGAGGAGGTTGACAATAAAAACATCAAAGTAATACTGAGTGCTGGGGCTGAGGTTGGGCACCGTGTAGGTGTTCTTGGTGCCCATGCACACCTGCCTGACCTCCCCACTGCTCACTTTGTTGATGATGCTCAGCTCGCTGTTGGACAGTATCATCACCTGCTGCGGCTCCAGAAGGTACGGAGAGAGGGACAGCGCCAACGTGGGTGGCAGCTTCATTCCGGAGGATCTGATGGCTGTCTCAGCAGCACATAAACTCTTGTAGTTGTGCTTTTCATTAACCAGGAGGCAGTACTGGATGCTCTCCCTGTGCTGCAGGACGGAGGGGCTGTGTTTCCAGGTCAGAGTCACCGTGGTGTGGCCAACGCCGATCACGTCTATGCGTGGGTCCGTGGGAAGCTCCGGGTAGAGGTGCCCAGAGGTGGTGTCAGTCGTCAAGTACACGGTGATGTGCGTGTCCCGCTCGGTGGATAAGAACTCCAGCAGGTAGAGGGCAGAATGGGAAGACATTCCCATGTAAGTCTCTACAGAATTTCCCTTGTAGTTGAAGATGGTGGACACCCAGCTTGGGGCCTTCTGAGATTTGGAGACCTCTTGTGTGTCATGGTCACCTGCAGGCAAAAAGCAGACTTGTAACTTCTGTTAAATAAAGCACATCATACAAGTTATACTGTTCATATGTTAGGGAACATCGTACTTTCTTCTTGAAAGCAGCAATTATAACTAAAAGTATGTTTTAGTAAAAATATTTCCCTACAGGCAATTTATTAAAATAAAATTTGAGCAGCTTTTATTTTAGCAGTGCAGCTGTAGAATTATGTTTTCAAAAATACTATAATTATGAAACCGCAACTTGCAAAAGTTTGGCTTGTATCATGCCTGATGCCCCTACAATTTTCTTCTTCTATTTGCTGTCTCTTAAGGTACTTTACTTTAAGGAGACTCATTATTTCCATGATAGGTTCTTTTCTTTGGATTAGTTTTAGGCCATTGCCTCATGAAGAAGGAAAACTTATCAGTTCAGAGGAGTAGAATTTGTTCTCCTCAGTCAGGTGTACCTGCTTAGGTAAGAACTTGTTAATGGCAGCTTTTAGATTTTTAATTTGAAAAATTAATTCAAAAACTCATGCAAGAGAAAGGAATTGCCTTTTAGGGTAAAGGCAGTATAGTACCCACTGCCATGGGAGGTGCGGCAAGGATAAATGGCTAAATCTTCTCTGCTTCATGTGGGGAGCAAATGATTGTCTCAAGTGACCTAAGCCACAGAAAAATGACTGAGGCAGCAGAGGGAAGTTCGGCCCAGTACCAAGAGCTTATCAACCAAGAGATGATCTGTTTGTGCAGCCTGGAAGACCTTCAGTTGTTCCCAAATATTAACCTTAGATGTAGACATTTTCATATCTAATCCTTAATTTATTTGTGTTGAGGGCAAAATCTGATGGGCTCCCATGTTTCACCCATGAGGACAGGGTCAGTCCATGCCAGTTCACAGGAGAGGGAACCATGGCATGTTTGGACTAGTGGGAAATTTCCTATGACACAGTTACCTATGAGTAACTTACGCTTTCTTTGCCTCTACTCAGGCAGACCGAAGGCCTTACCTGGTGTTGCTTTTCCTGGTGGAGACTTGTAGACAAGTATGCTCCACTCGATGGGAACATCACAGGGGGTCACTGTTATCGAGAAAGGGGCAAGGACCCTGCCCTCTTCCAAAACAAAGTAGTACCTGTGAATGTGGATAGAAACAGAGGGAACGTATCAGGGAATTCAAGTTTGCCTGAAATTTCTTGTAATCAGCCATTCTGGTGTGGGTCACTGTGCTCTGGGTAAAAATGGCTGTTCTCTGAGGTGCATCCACACAGAGGGATGGTGAATAGCTGCAATCTTTTGATGTAGGATGAAAAAATCCTAGATTTTTTCCTAATCCACTAGTATTTGCTAGAAGTTTTATTCACTTGCCTTAGGCAGTATCTTTCCCTCTATTTTTTTTTTTTTTTGCACTTCAGGTGAACATTGTGTATCATCCTTAGCTGGTTATTTTGGAAGATGGATGTGATTTAGCTGACTGTCTTCTCCATACCACCTGTTCCTGGTTCTACCTGAATTGCCTCATATGCATGAGCAGTAAAATGTGACATCAGTCTCCTTGGTCAGGTTTTGATTCCTGCCTTAAAAAAGCACAACCTCATGCCTTGCTCTGTTTTATTTCTGTTGTTTATATACAGACTGTACAATGTCTGGACTTGGCCACAGAAGTGTTTAGATCTGGGTGCCTCACTCTGCACTTAAATGAAGGCAGTTGGCAATTTGAGGGTTTGTTGTTCACCAGTGAGACAACCCTAGTCATTATGGGTAGGTCCTGTCAGCCTGGAGGTCTGGCTTACTTTCAGGGTATGGCTGCTAGGCCAGAGTGAAGCTTCACTGGAATCAGTTCCACATTCTCGAGTCTTTTACTCTAAGCCAAAACTTGTCATCTCTGGTCTTTCTGTTTGTGTGACTGGAGTTCATAAAGACCTTCCTGATCATACTAAACTGCTTCCTAATTGCAGTCTTGGTGTTGTGCCACAAAAGCATAGAAAAATTCCCTTTTCTTTGAGGTTTCAGTACCCCAATTCCTTTAAGGAGGAGAGCTCCTAGTTCTGTTCTTGTGAGCATGGTCATATTATGTAACATGTGCCATGTTCCAGTTTTTCTGTGCAATGCATATGAAGACTGAGCAATCTGGCTCACCCTCTGCTCCATGACCACTTTGGGTGCATGTCAAAATCTGTATTTGCTGGTCTCTGTCCAAAGTGCATCTCTTCTCAAACAAGCAGATTGATCTTTGCTGCCCAGATGCACCGCCAGTGGTAATATCTAGATCACCTAAATATCTAGGTATGGCAGAATACTTTGCAGACATTTTGGGAAGGTGAAGAATATGTGGAATTTCCACATGCAAAGCACTTTTGATCTTAGCAAGTTTTAGTGCCATTGAACAAAAACACTTTCAGTGTGCAGGACAGTGGCAGAAGTTTTCCTGATGTCTGTGCAGGTATTCTGTTGATTTTTGGGGCAGTTAATTTGCCAGGTAAAATGACTGTATTTCACCATGAATGTAGGATGGCTGCTGTCTCTGCAGACCTGGAGCCGGGCTGTTTGCTGCGGGAGCCCACCCACCCTGAATCCGTTCTGCTGCTGCTCTGACAAACACCACAGAAAGCTGCTGGAATGGCTACACGACTCTAAACTTCATCTCAGAGGCTCATTCCAGATTCTGGGCACTGTAATGACACTTGAGGAATGGGGCATTTTTCTGGCAATGCAGTGTGCACTGAGAGAGCCCAGCAGGTACAGAGGGATTCTTGGCTCGTCCTGGTAGCGTGCAACAACCAGTGACACGGGGAAATATCTGAGAACAGGAGTGGCTGACTTGCTCTTACCTTTTGGGGATATCCTTCAGCAGGTGAACTGTAGTTTCCTTACCATCTGCAAGTATCAGGGAGTGGTAGAAACTGAACAGATCGGTCTTGAAGCTCTGTTGGGAACTGGTGGTGGGTGCTTTTATAGAAGGGCACAAAGAAGTTGCTATGAGGAGATGGAGAGGAAGATAGAGCCAGAACCAGGACATCTTCAGTACTGCAAAGCGAGATGACAAAAGTGAACAGAAACTGCTGCCATAGGACAGAAAGTAATGTGACCCTTTCTTTCTGTGCCTTTCCTGGTATTTGTTATAATCCCAACAAGCCAGGCATTCAAATAGTGTCAGTCTCCATTTTGCTAAATTGTTTAAAGTTCACAGAAATATTCCTCAGAGGATCTCTCGGCAAAGATTTAATTGCAGAAACTGCTATGAAGTGTTTGATTATAGAAAAAATGTAGTCAATGCACAGAAGTGCAACACAGTTATATAAAAATCTTTTTACTGCTGTCAGAATGAGTGGAGAATTACATTTAAAAGAGGTTTTTCTAGTTTGTGGCATTCACTTACTGAATTTCAAGGCTGAGCTATTTGTAATGGAACTGTCTCTTTAAAACTCACAGGAGGACACTATATCCTGGACCCTGCTTCTACTGTTCTATCAGAGATCACTGAATTTTTATTTTGTCCACTGGGACTGTAGGTACATGTAGATAAGAGGATCAGTGTAACTTATCCAGAGCTGTGTAAGATACTCAGGTCAAAGGTGGAGAATCCTGGATAAGAATCCCTAAACTGGTACTTAGATTTTAAGCTCTGTGTATCTCATTTGGAAGAAGGCTTTATCACTGTAGGGCAGTAATCTTGTTCTTAGAGTTTTGTATTGCCCATCATTCTCATACCTGCACCACTTCCAGCCTGTCTCAGCATCTGCTGCTCACTGGAACTGTAATAACTATATTGTTTTCACTCTGGCAAGAGATTTTTTAAAAATATCAGTTATGTCCTTTTTTTTCAACAGGCTTTATTATCAGCTTGGAATCTATGAAAGAAAAGTATAAAACCAGTCCCCAGCAAATACTGACTTTACTTAAACTGGCGTGAACATTGCCCAGAGCTACACAGGGTAGGGGGCTCCAGTTAGGACAAGAAGTTTTGACAGTGCACCATGTGCAGCTATCGATTATGCTTACAACTCTTTTGTCTGCCACGTGCAGTTTCAGAAAGTGTGAAAGTGGAAAGGGCATAGACCTGTAATGCAGGTGCCAGCTGTAACTCAGGGATTTGGAAAGCAGAGGGAGCTCTGTGAGCAACATCCCTTTTTTGAGGAAAAAGTACCCTATTGCATCTTACAAGCAGCAAGGAGTAAAACTCCTGGTTAAATCTGATTACTGGCTGGTGATAGGAGAAAACATACAAGACAAAGGCTCAATTCTTGGTAATTTTTATTTTTTTCTGAGATCAGCTCTTTCCCCATAGTGCCTGCAAAGGTGTGGAAGATTTTAGGCGGTCAAATCTCCAGTTCAGCAGACCTGCTATCCATTACAGTTAAAGTGACTTTATAAAAGGACCCCTTCCTTTTTAAATCCATTTCAAACATGCACATTTAAGTATAGCATTGAATACATCTGTAGGTTTTATGTACAAAATCTGGGATTCTCATAGTCAAGCACATCTTTAGTATCACTGAGATGATTATGGATATTATCATTACCAGCTCATCTGAATGTCCCGCTCAACATCCAGATGAAGTTGGTTTATTCTCTGCCCGTTTGTAGTATTTTAGCACCTGGTTGAATGCAGGCTTAAACAACCATCTGAACAAATTGAAAGAATAGTTTAGATTTCTGTATCAATTCCATTTTTATGCTCTTATAACAGAGCTTTTCCTTATGACTCTGAGTCACTTTGCCACTTTGTTATTCTTGTAGTCTAATTATAGCTTACAGATTTAAAATATAACCCCAAATATTTTGCTTTACCTTTGACAGTGGAATCTGAGTTGCTCTGTGCTTTGGAGAGGATTAAAAAAAAGTCTTTCTGCTGTTTAAGTGACAGGATCTTGCAAACCACACTGATGCCACAGCAGCTTAGCTTTTCTTGTCCAGGAAAACAAACAAACCAAGCGATCAACAAACCTATAATCAGCTTATCCCAAAGGGAGCATCATCCTAAAGGCTGTTTTCACTCAGCTACACAAACACTATATTCTCAGACTCTTGGAAATAGTTACACAAAAAATACTGTGCTTACCTATTGTGTTCCTGGCCAGATGATCCTCAGACCACTCGCTTTCTTTGCCAAAAAACCATAAAAGAGCATAGACTTTTCAGATCTCTGTAGGCAGATGAAAATCAAAACTGTGCAACCAGTTTAACAGGACAGGACTGAATTTTCCATATGGCTCCTGAACAGACATAGCAACTAAAATGCTTGCAGTCCTTCAAGAAAAGTTAAAAAAAAAAAAGACCAGGATTCTGGTATTTTCTGGAGTTGGGTGTTTTCAAAGGTTGTTTTAACCTGCCCCGTCCAGCAGTCTCCCAGGTGGGGGCTGGTGCCGCCTCAGGAGCGGCGCTGCTCGGGAGCGGAGCGGGGCTGGGGGTGCTGCCTGCGCTGCCCGGACCCGCTCCCAGCGCCGGCCGCGCTGCTCCTGCCTTCTGATCCCAGCGCCGCTGCCCGGAGCGGCTCTGACACTGAAACGCTCTGAGGAGGAGGGGGTGCGATGGAGAGAGGAGCAGGCACTGTTAACCCTTGTCAGCCCTCCATCCCAGCCAGCCAGGGGTGCACCGCTCTCCTCCAGAAAGCTGCTTTTGTGTTAGCAGCTCGATGGCCCTTCCAAGGAGCGTGGGATCCCCCGGCCCTCAGCACTGAGGAAGCCCCAGATAATTTCAGGTGCGCTGAGTTTCGGGTGTGCTGCTGCTTTATGGGCCCAACAGGTGCCGACCTAAAGCAGGGAAGGCAGAAAAGCTGCGAGGGAGAGAATGCTCTGCATTCTTAAAGCAGACTGGAATTAGCAATCCTTTTGAAGGCTGTCAGCAATCTCCTGAATAGAGCTGAGCGGTTTTCTTGGCTTGGAGAGGTTGTGTAAGAAACTCCAAAAGTGTCTGGGCTGGGGGAGCGTTTCTGATGTGAAAGCAGCGTGGCTGAGGGAGGAGGCAGCAAAAGGGTGCATGGGAAATGGCTCACAGCTAGCCAAGCACTTGCTTGTTGGGGCTACAAAGCAGTTGTAGCAAAGCCATGGTTCTTTTCAGGCCACTCCTGCTGAGTGAGAGCAGTGCGTGGCCAGGTTTCACATGCTGCTTGTACTTCTTGGCCTGCGATGTCAGAAAAGATGCCCTGGGATCGGTCCTGCAGGGATGCCTGCTCAGAAAGGCAAGCCTCAGGGAGCTGCATGAGCTTCCAGGCAGGCACTTTGCAGGGGGAAAAGAAGAATATTGTAGGGAGGCTTTATTTTTAAATGAAGTCTCTTGTCCAGTGTTTGAAGAGTGACTTGCAGTAACCCTTTCCTATTGTCTCCCTGGATTTGGAGTTAGATTGTTTAAGCCTTCTGAAGACTAAAGGTTTGCTAAGAAGAGGGGCAGATAAGGGAGAAGTAGAAAGAGGTTTCAACAGATTTTGCATAGCAGATCCTTTGGAAAATGTAAATTTGCTCATCAACCAATGTAAGAGAAAAATTTACAGTGCATTTATTCTCACTGCAGAAGATGGCAGGAATAATTAAGGTGTTCATGAATCGTTTGCTGAAAAGTCTGGCTGAGCAACTGGGCTTTTAAAAAAGGACAGCATGTGGGAGCCTTGATACAGGCACTGGATGATCAGGGTGTTGGCATTGTGGAGCTATGAGGGGACATTGCAGATTGTAGGCTAGAAAACTGACAAAAGTAGGGTAATTGGTAAACAGGGTCTGTCAGACAAACCATCATTCTGGTGTGACAGCTAGCACAGGTAAAGTCTGTGTAACAGATCTGGGAACTAATGAAAATGTGAGCACCTAGCCAGAACCAGACTGTTTCCCTAATGGAAGAGAAGCAGGAGAAAAAGGTGCTGCTGTAAGGTCCAGTAAGGCCCCAGAGCAGGCCTGGAAGAAGGAAATGTAGGTCGGATGAGGTGCACCAAAAATGTGCCCTGAAAGCAGGACATAAATTTATTTTCACTGAAAAGATATTGGTCACAATTTAGGTGCAGGGACTACAGCCTGGATTTGCTGGGAATTTGGAGAGACTCATGGGTGGGAGTCAGCAGGGAGAATTGGAGGCCAGCGAGTGCTAAGGAGGGATCCCTCTGGGCAAATCTCAGAAGCAGATGTCACTCATGTCTGGTAAAATCCCTGAATCTGGACAGAGTGGACTTGTTTGTTGTAGATGGGATGGACTCCCTGTCTTATCCTCCCCAAAGCTCCCCACTGCCATCAAAACAAACCATTACCCACAGCAAAATTCACCTTCCAGGAAAGGCAGTGGGAGTCTTCCCTTTGGCCATCATTTCAGCGTTGGAAGCCAAATGCTTGAAGGAGCCCTCTGTCTCCCTCTGAATAAAACACGAGAAAGGATGTCAGGTGAAAGAGGCTGGTGGTGGTTTAAGTATGGAAATAATCCAGTTCCTCTCTGGACAATTTCTCACGTACTTCCCATGTGTGTCTGCTTACATGCTTTGCTGGAGCAGAATTCGTGGTCATAAATTTTCAGAGAGGTTCACTGAAGCACTATCAAAGGGGGGGAAAGTATTCTCTATGGAGAAAGTTAAGAGCTAAATTCATGACTTGTATAGCTTGACTGAACTCAGTGAAGTTATAACAGGGATAAATCAGTCCTTGATTTGCCAAAAAATTGGTACAATGGCCTTTTCAGTCAAAAAAGCCTGTAATGAGCAGGCTCTGCTCCCCTCAGAGCTCAGTCGGTGACTTCAAGAGGGCTGTTCAGAGATCCTACTTGTGCTCCAGCCCTGCTGCCCATCCACACCTTTCATAAAAGTGAGAGATGGACCACCTTTGACACCAGAGACTTGATTTATACTCAGTTACGTAGTGGCTCTGCTAAAAGATCAGTAATGCTAAAACAAAGGAACTGCTTTGAAATGGCAACAAAAAGCCAGACTCAGGGATCTAGCTTGAAGCTCTCAAAGATGCTTCAGATGTTCATTTTCTGGAAGTGCAGTCCAAATTTCTGTATTCAGGTGAGGGATTCTGCAAGCCAGGGGAGTGTCCTGCAGTCTTGGCAGCACTGTCCCTCAGCTGTTTCATGGCATGCCTTGCACAGGGATGCTGGAAGGCTCACCCTGCCTCACCCCACAGAGCACAGCTCTGAGAAGAGTATCGTGCTGCTTTCTACTTGGCAAGGAGATAAAAAAACGGACCATGGGTATTTCTGATGAAGAAATTTCCCTGCCCTGGCAACCCCTCTTGGATCTGGTTGGGTCACCTTCGTCAGGAAGCTGTCTGTGGGAAGGGCCAGGAGAGCTCCAGTCCTCCCTGTTAGTGTGATCCAGGGGAGAGTGGGAACAGGCCTGCCCTTTCTTCCCACCCATCACCCAGCTGGATCAGCCCCTGGCTGTTAATTCTGGCAATTCCCAAGCACAGACAACTTCCCTGTGCCCCCAGCCCAGCCTAGGGAGTTCTGTTTCATGAAACTCTGTAAGCAAATTAAAAATGCATGGGGAATGAGAAATCTAATCTCTGAGTTATGAGACAAGCAGAATTCTCCCTTTCTGTCTTTTACACACGCATATATGTATTCTATGAACAACTGAGGTAGAATTGTTATTCTTTGGCTCCCAGCTACCTGTCTGCCTGCAAAATGCCTTCTGAACTAATCTTCATGTATAAACTGCCTTCCTAGCCCCGAGCAGAGGTAGCTATGGATATCTAAGGGGGGAATTATAGCATCCAAACACGTTTTGCATTTTCAACCGTTTCAAGCTGCAATCTATTCCTCTTAGCAAAAGAATCTAACTTGCCCTTATGGCTATGAAAAGGGGGATGCAAATTTCCGTAAAAATACCCTCCCAAGTGGAGAGGTTGTCCAGATCATTACTTGATAGTTACTGGAGCCAGTATGTCCTTGATGAGTTAATGTACTTCTGGTTAGCATTATTGCTCAGAAAATACCATCCTAGACACACAGCTGGGCTCCAGAAAGAATCACACTTTCTTTTGAAGCTGTGAAAGTCAATCCTAAGCAAAAGTCTGGCACTTAAAACCTACTGAGGGTACTTCAGTGGGGCAGCTGCTTTTATTTCTTCCAGGTTTTGTCAAATCCTGGCAATGCAAAGGACTGTCAAATGAGAAAAACCCCCAGTCTGTTCCTATTCAGAGGCATTAATAAGCAGGAGAGACAGGGAATTGCTTCTAAGTCAAAAGCAGACTTGAACTTTTCCTGCAGCCTGTACCCAGGTGAGAATATAGGAGTAGGTTGTTTAGGGGGCTGGTGGGTTGTCCTGGCAGTACGTAGTGGGTTTGTAGGATAAAAAATGTAGTGACCTACATTGTGGACCTGTAGTTCCTATCATGGCATGTTGATGTTGAGAAGTTCTCCAGGGAATTACACAGTGATAATTGATATCCACTAACATTGAGTTTTTCCTTACCAGTCCCTCTCCAGGATAAAATGCTGGCAATTGGAAATGATTTTTTATTTTGTTGCTGTTGAAACTAAACAGGGTCTTAAAGGGTCTTTTAGTGACCAACAAAATAAATGTTACGGACACCTGATTGTTCCTCACTGTTCTGATATTCCATGTTTTTAAGAATAATTGCAATTCCTCAGAGGAGTCTGTCAAGAAATGATAGATACGATGTAGAGGATATCTCCTGTGCAAAGCTGATTTTGTAGGATGTGAGAGATTGCTTCTGGGGTTAGAATATCTAACTATATGGGAAATTTCCTTATTTTTAGGGTGAATTTGTCTTCCACAAGTGTAAATTCAGTGCAACAGAAAGATCTTCAAGTACTCAGCTAGGAGTCAGTATTACACTGACAGCTCCTCTATGAGTTAAAGAGGAAAACATATTGAAAGTCCTGAGCTGCTGCTTTCATTTCCTTTCCTTTTACTATAGCCCCTAGGCTTCCAGGACTTTAGGTGAAGTCCTATTAAATAATTCTTTAGAAAACACCTCCAGAATTCCCTTGAAGTCATCAAAGGAGCATAGCAGTTTGGGCAGGTATGGAGAAATGAGGTGAGGTTCCCAGTTTAGCTGAAAACTGCTGGTTATCTTAGTTAAGAAAGTCACAGGCAGAATGAAGTGGTGTTGTCCATAATCACTACACTGTTTTAATAGGGTAATCCTGTATTTTGTTTTTAGCTACGGTGTTGTTTGTTTTATATGACAAAGGATTAAACTTGTATAAATAGAACTAATCCAGCCTGGTGGACAAGGAGCATCCAAGTGTTTGCTGTGGTGGAGGTTCTGAAGTTGGATCACTCCTTTCAGTGTCAGGTGAGAGAGGGACAGGGAATGCTGAGCAGCCAGACTGCTGTTCTTAAATCGAGCAGGGTCCTGCATATTTCAATGCTCTCTGATCCTGTGCAACTCCATAAGATTTTTAAAAACACCTTCAGTCTGACCAAGAGGCCTTTCATCTCCTGCGTGCTGGTTTCATTTACAGCATTTCACGTTCCTCCTGGGTTGCTGGGACCTCTCCTTCCTTTGTATAGCCAGAGGAGTTTGCAAACAACCCCCATTTCCACCTACAGTACTGAACGGTTTTTCAGGAGGATGTTTGCTTTGTTTGTCCCCGTGGGCTACAGCAGTTGGCTCCTGAGACCTTTAAAATAAAACCTGCCTTTTGCAGCACTGGAAAGCAGCCTGCATGGATCTCCCTGTCCAGCCCTCCTCTGTGGTGGCTGGCACAGGAGGAGTTAACCACTGTCCTCCTTTCTGCCTTGGCTGGCTGGAGTCACTGGCATCCCATCTGGTCCAGGCTGTCCGGAGCTCTTCCCAGCGTTCTCTGGGGAAGGCACTCCAATATCCAGGAATTTTAACAATCCTAAACAGATTGAGGGGCACATATGGACTAAAATGATTAGATTATAAGAAATCCAATCACATTTGCTGCCCCAGCCATATATTTTTAAGCATTTGAGGTGAGGCTTTTTGCTCAATTACAAATATTTTACATGCGGCAAAGATAAAGTCATTATGTTTGTCTCTCCATCTTGTCCCTGGAGGAATAGTATTGACTTTAATGTTTGATTGGAGGAATTTGATGAATAAAATCTGCCCCTTTTGTCATAAATCTTCAGAGTCACTTTCTGTTCATGATAGGCTGTAGAGAAGAAGGAATGCTCAGCATGATCATACTTGGCTATAGGAGAGGAAATGTACTCTCCATACTTTGTTTTTTCTGCCTTGTTTATTCCAGTGTGTGGGCTTTTTCCTGTTCAATTAAAAAAGAGATGGATATTTCATGACAGACCTTAGCAATAAGAGTTTATTTATGTGAAACAATTTTTATTGAGCAATGTCCTCTGCTGTGTGGAAAGCACCTTCACGCCCACCTGGGCACCTCCAGGCCAGTCTGTCTCCTGTCCTTTGCACTCACCCATTGTGGTCCTCCATGACTCCAACACCTTGGAATGCCCCTCTGTTCCTCACCTTACCTGTCTCCCATTCCTCCTTGACTGTCACCTGTGTTTTTCCAATCTTTGCATGGGATTGGTAAATGCACACACCAAGGGGCAGGAATACAGGTCCTCCCAAAGTTGTAGAGGGCCTTGCAAAACGACCAATGCAGCTTTTTGTGCAAAGGAAAGCTTAAAACATCATCAGAACGCAGAAGAGCCCCACAGGGAATCCTCATGGTGGAAATAGGGAATAGCTGGTCTGGTTCTGCTTGCTTCCCTTCCCACAGACCCAAAGTTTTGCCTGGGGTGAATTTTCCACTTAAAAATTTATTTTAAGAATTGTCTTGCTAATTCTTCTCCTGATGTCTTTGATAAGATGTTAAGCCCTCAAGCACCTCCTGAAGGAAGCAGCCTGCTGCCAGGCTGTAGAAAGCAGGGATTGCTCTACTAGGACAGCCTAAAAACCTTAGAGAGCTTTATCTGGTCCCTGACACTGGTCTGCATCAGAAATCTTAGCAGGAGGTGCAAAACCTTTCCTGTGGCATAGTAGCACACCTAAGACCAGTGATGAACAGCAGTGGCTGCAGCCAGCTAATGCTTCAGGGCCTCTGTGAAAATCACACTGTTGATTTAAAAAAAAAAAAAATACTGCTTTAAATTTACAAGCTATTTTATAGACTCATTAATTTTTCATGGGGGAAGGATAAATGAGTGGCTGGGGAGGAGGTCAGAATATGCTATTTACACTTAATTTATAAATTATGAACTTGAAAGCTGACACTTTATGGTGCTTGTATCATTTCATAATGAAATGGAATGAATCTCTGTGCCGGATCTGGCATAACATTAACATTTATGCTTCCAGGCAGTTCCTAGCAGCAGTGACTGAGCACAGCTCAGCCCTTTGGCAGAAGAGGGATTTCCTTTGCATTTTCCTCGTGCTCCCCTCTTCCCTGTGGCAGATGTTTGGCCCTTGTGTTCTGCAGGTTATCCATTAGAGTCCCAGCACGGCCTGGACAGCAACTGTGCCTCTGTCCTGACTCCAGACCTGTGCCTTCATCTCCATCCCCCCAAGGAACGACTATGAAACCACCCCATGAGGCTTCTGCAGCTGAAAGGGAAAAAGAAGGTGGCTCCAGTGGCACATACTGAGCTGTCCAGGGCAGGGAAAGAGAGATGGCCCTTTCTGTGCCTCTGCTGTGTTCAGGTGAGCCCCAGTCCCCACGGCCAAGTTCCTGCTCTCACAGATGGGCATCTGGAGAGTCCTCTGCCAGAAGAAGCAGTGATGGCACTGCAAAGGCAGGACCACAGAGGATTTGGGGAACCCCACCCTTCACATGATGCTTACTGGGACTGGGTTTGCACTGAAGCAGAGATGTGTGTGCAGAGAACGTGCAGCCACAAGCTCAGTGGGGGCTAATTCAGTGCTCTCCCTTTGCTGACCCAGCTACTCATGTGTAAGAATCAGTGTTAAAATACTGTTCCTGACATTAGGTTAGCTCTGGTGGTGTCCAGCTTTTCAGATTTATTCCTAACAGTGGCCTCATTTATGTTACTACTTGGCCACTTCTTGCTGAGTCTTGTCTTTAGATTTCAGTGTGAAATTGAATTTTCACCACCTTGTTAGAGCTCCCTATGAACATACAGCTTTCCAGGGAGCTGCTTGGAGTAGGACTTGGGAGTTGGATTCCATGATCCTTGTGGATCTCTTCCAGCTCAGGATATCCTATGATTCTTTGCCTCAGCACAGAGTGGTTTGAGAAGCCTGTCCTGTAAGTGATGTCCTGCACTGCCAGCCCCTTGGCTTCTTGCTCCTATGCCCAGTTTCCCTTTGGAGGTTCAGGCAATGTAATGCCAAACCATTTCAGGTGGAAGTTTTCTCAAAGGCTTGGTAAACGTGTTGTCAAAGAGGAGTGATCATCAGAAATCCTTTTCCTTCTCTATCTGTGAACTTAATTTAGTGCCTTGTTCCTTTCCTACATGGAGTTGTTCTTGGCTTGGGTAAGACTTGATTCTAATTTATGTCTGTTTAATATTAGGATGGATACTAAGAATAAGGTACCTAACACTGCAACATTACCAGAACTGTGGCACCTGTAAGCACATCTGGACTATGTGTCAATTGACATCCATTTGTATTTTCTTTGAGCAATGATTTGACATTTCTTGTTGCTGGATTTCAGCAGCCATAAAACAGATTATCCATAAGCATGGCTCAGCCTGTGCCATAGGAAGCAAACCCATTCGTTTTTGACATTCCCTGTGTCTTTCATGTGGAGGGCTGTTGGGATCTTATTTTTATGTTACAACTCAGAGTGATAGGGGAGCTGGGGGCCGTGTCTGACCCTTCTACATGGGGAAAAAACAGATTTCGTTGCTCTGAAGGCACAGGATTGGGACCAGGCTGATGGTGGGATGTTCCTGTCACAGAAGGGGCTCCTCTGTGGTAGCTAATGTGGAAGTCAGCTGGAGGAGAAAGGCATCATTCCAAGATGTGCTGTGTCACAGGGTAAATAGCAGGCAACCCCTGAGCTTGAGAGGGGAAAAGGAACATGGCTTCAGGAGATGTTTAACCTTCCCAGCAGACACTGCACAGGGAGGAGTCGGGGTCATAAGGCAGGGTCAGGAAATATCTGTCTGCAGTACCAAATCCCTGCTTCCCTTCAAATTCAATTAGGCTTGGAGCAATAGGGATGCTGCTCCAGATGGCAGGGGCAGCACTCCCCGTGACGTGGAGAGGGGCTGCTCTCTGCAGGGCAAAGGGATGAGGGGGGAATAGGGAGCCAGGAGGTCAGGCACAGGAGGGAGTGGGAGCAGCCACACCATTTTAGCTCCAGGTCACTGCCTCCAAAGGCTGGGGCTGGCAGGTGGGGGAGAATTTTGACAATCAGACTCTCTTGGCTGGAACAGCATGCATGGATGTGTGATCTGTCCTGTTGTTTCCACAACCTGGCATTACAAAGCTCAAAGAATAAAAATGTGTCCCCTCTCACCTGGCTTCTGGGGTGAGTTTCTCTGACATATGGTATCCCAGATTTATAGTTGTGATTTATGGTAATAAATCCCCTTTGCACAGGGGAATAGAGGAAGAACCAGAGAAGTGGAACCAGCAACTGCTGGGAGACCAGTCATCAATGTCCACTCTGGGAGAAAACATTTCTGACCAAAACTGCTCCCAGCAGTATTGTCAGGGAAGCTACAGCCAACTCCTAGAGGAATTAATTCTTTCATAATCATCTCTGATGAACATCTTTATCATACTAGCTGAGTGATTGCAGTGCTGTCAGCAGGGAACTTCTGCTAATTGATTAAAAACGTTTTTTCACTTCTATATGCACCTGACTTACTTATCTGATGGAGGGGAAAAAAATCTGATAATACATCTTGGCTCAGAGAAAAATGCTAAAAGAAAGTTGGAGGAGAAAGGTGGGGAAATAAAAGTGGATTTTTCTCAGAGGATCTACTTGGAAATACAAAGTAGGTTGTCAGTGAAATGCATTCAAGGGATAATGTCTCTCTGCCATCATATTTCAAGTACAAGACCACAAGGAAATGAAATTCGCCTTCACACTCCAGCATGCCGATCTGATCCAGCCGTAGATGGAGGCAAAGCCAGGGAATGCATGCTGCAGCCATATGAAGACATGAAAACTAACAGGCAGCTAAGGAAAGGCAGCAGTCTAAACGGTCAAGACAAATGAGCTGTTGTTTGGGCCAAGCTGGCTTTGTTCCTGCCTTTCAGAAGCCCACACATGAGCTCTCTGAACTTTGGAGCAGATGATCAGGTTAGCTTCGTTGTGCCTTATGAACAATTCAACAAAGTATTTTCAAAGTGCTGTTAGCTTTTTTTTGTATAAATGTCACACCTTTACAGAGCGACCCCATTTTCCTTTCTTCCCAACAACAGTAAAAGTGCTCGAGGGCCTCAATCTGCAAGTGCTGCTCATGAATTATTGACAAGGCTTCTCCTGCCAGGGAAGTTATGCACAGGGTGAGTGGTTATGGAGCTGAGCCTTTGGCCCAGGGAACCCATTCTGCCTCAGAAAGGTGCTAAGAATGTGCTCCTAATTGCACATTTTAAAATGCCAATTAAAAAATGATTAGTGCCACAAACAGCACAGCCTAAGCAGAGGTGGGCCCCTCATCTTTGAGGCAGAACCCCCCAGCACACACATTTTCATTATCTCCATGTAGCTGCTGAATGCACAAAAGGGGCTGAGAGATCTGGCAGTCTGACCACATATTTTCCACTTATGAAAATGAAACGTGTGTGACCATTTCTCCAAGCTGCCGAGAGAGTATCTACCTATTAACTTCCCACATAAGAGATTTCCCTGAGATTTTCCACTTCTCCAGAAACCCTTTCCCACGTTGGCAGCTCCCACAGGAGGATCTGAGGCTGCAGCCACCTTCATTATTTGGAGGGCCTGGGGGGGAGGTAAGTCTGTACTGCTATGCAGAGAGCACAGGTGCGGGTTATATTAATGCTCAGGGAAAGAGATGGCTTTGATACCTCGGTGAAAAACCTGCTCCCTCTCAGCGCCCCCTCTGCAAAGAGCTTTTTGGGGATAAAGAGTGGCTCAGTGGTTTTGACTTCTCTCCCCAACTGTTCCTGTTAGCAAACAGGCTGCACTCCACTGACATGTCCACGCTCCTTCCAGCTTAGCAGGGAGGAACAAGACTGGAAGCTGCAAGGAGAGAGAGTCAGAAGCTGCTCTTGCCTTGTAGGACAAGCTGAATGTCAAGTGTGGCTTGCAAGATGTAAGAGTCTTCTTTGAAAGTAGAGGATAAAGCTCTCCTTCCTCCTGGAGGTGCTCTGAAAAGTCACCAACTCCCACTGAGCTGCTGCAGGCTTGGAGCTCAATTTCTGTCAGGGTCTTTTAGCTGGTGTAGTCCAAGCTCTTGTGAGGGATGTGCACTCATTTTATTACACAAGCATCAGTGTGTATCAGCATTTAAATATACAGATGCAAAGGCTTCAAACTGTGCATGATTTTTAAAGTTACAGAGGTCTTCTGTCTAATTAAAATCTGGTTTGGCTTCTGTTGCTGATGCTGTTTTGTTTCATAAAAAGAGAGAGCACCTACTTTCTCCTAGATGCCTTCCTCAGGCTTTTCCTTCCGTGGGCAACAGGGTATGAAAATTGGGATGGCATGATAGTAGCTGGCCAAAATGAGCAAGACAAGTACTTTGGTTACATTACCTTTGAGCCCAGTCTCTTACTTTTCCATTTTCCTATTTTCTCGACATGTTCCCACCTCAGTTAATCTCATTTTATTTTCCTTCTATTCCTAATTTTGTCTCCAATATTCAGGCAGTTTATAATTCTGGGCTGCTGTTTGTCTTTGGTCTGCCCCTTCTGCTCGCTTGGAAATACAACACTTTTACCTTCTTACTAAACCCCATGTCAGGAAGATTTAAGAAATATTTACAAACCCTGGCAAAACCACGAACTGCTCTAGGTGCCAGAAATTAAAATGACTAAATAACCATCTGGAAATAATAGCAATCATTTCACAGTTAACTTATAATAATAATAGTGTGGCTGAAGCTGCTTATATTTTACCGGTATTAAAATACCAATTTCTGAACCATATCTAGAGAGGTTAGGCTGCAGTTTGACAGTTTGTGCTGCCCTTGAAAATTTTTGCCATCAAGCATATTTTAAAAAGCCAATTGCTGAGGCCCTGTGTGGTGACAATACCTCTATTTCTGTCTGTCAGTAATGGACAGCATGTGAGAGGTGGTGTATCAGCTTCTCAGTTGCATTGTAATGTATACGGTTCCTTCAGCCTGGGTTAGGTCTCTGCCTTTGCCCTTGAGAGCCCTGAGACAGCAGCTGTCCCGCTGCTCTGGGCAGGAGGTGACGCAGGCTGGCTTGGCTTCACCCCGATGGGGTTTGAAGACAGGCAGTGATGAGGGCTTAAATGACAGAGAGACAAGCCCTGGGTGTGACACTGGCCTGGACCAGCACAAGGGTTTTTGGGACAAGGCCCAAGCTCTGGGTGCTCTCTAGGGTGAGCCCACAAACAGGACCCTCCATTATTCTGGGGAGCCTGCCTTTGTATTTAACACTTATTTAGAGAACTTTAGCATCAAATAAAGGCTATGATCAGATCTGCTCACTATGTCAGCTCGACTTTTTACCCTGTGCCATGCGTGTTTCTTCACGCACAACCCTTTCCCCTCTCCCATGGGCAGAGCTGTTTCCAGTGTGAACACTTCCAGTGGGATTATTTGCAGCTGGCTCATGCCCTTAGCTCCCAGCACAGCTTTGCAAACACCTGTGTGTAGGAGTGGGACATGCAGTGTGGTGATGGGGATCATGTCAGATGTGAGACTTACCTCAGAGTTGTACCAGACATGAGAAGTCCTTCTGAGACAGAGGGGTGACCCTTGCTGTGTGGGAATCTTTGCAAACTCTTTGAACTAAAGCAGCTTTTTAAGCTAAAATAGAAGAGCACTTAGGCTCTTTGAACACTGGTAGTGCTACTTGGTGACAAATTTGGTGCTTTCCCCACTAGCCTGTCATTCAAAAGATTTTAGCCTGGATTCTTGCCTCACCTGCTGTGTCTCTGCATTTTAGAAAGAAGAGATTCCTTCCTTGCAGAGCTGCTGCTATCCAAAGGACAAAATACCAGCCAGCATGGCCCTTGTCTCCTCTGTCACAGGTATGAGGAAAGAGGGACCCTTTATTAATGGAAATTTAATTTGTCTTATGTGAACTTGCAGGCTGATGAACAGGCTTATTTGTAATGCTGTAAAGGAGCTGTGCTAGGGATGATGAATAAATTTAGTAGAATGAAATAATAGTACTTCCAGTTTAAACAGGGATCTCAGCCCTAAGAAAGTTCTTGTATGTAACATCTAATTCTGTACTAATGAGTTTGGGGAGGAATTCCTCATACTTGTGTGTTCAACCACTGAGCCTTTGGGAGACATTCTCTTTACTACACTGAGGGAAAAATATTCCACTCTTTAGACAGGAATGAGAACTTGCACACTTAGTGAGGCCACTTGTGTCACAGAGTGGACATAAATAAGAGCTCAGGTTGCCTGTGTCCCTCATGAATTACCTCGAGGCTTCAGGTATGTGACTGTGCAGCTCCTGCTGCATTGGAGTCAGCTCTGTTTGCAGGTTGTGACCCTCCTGTCCTTGCTCTCCTGGAGCAGGGTGGGGTGGGGATCCAGCTGGGACCCAGACACTGTGAACTGAGCTCTTCTGTGGGGAGGCACAGCTGGGAAAAGTTGAGCCACCTATCTGCTCCTCAGAAGACAGAAGATTATGTAGGAGGCGAGACTGCTTCCTTAAGACTTTCATTTGCAGGTAGATGGATGCATTCTGAAATGAATGATAATCACTTAATCTGCTGCTGCCTGGTCTGTCTCAGGACATTTATCAGTGTTACGTGAGATGCAGTGTTATCTGAGATGGGCTGGTGGGCAGATTTGTATAGCACAGTTTGATGTTGAGAGTCCATTAGATTTTCATCATTTATTCTCGTTATTGATTCACTGTTACACCACACTGCTGCTTCTCAGAAGTCAGGTAGTGCTCTAAAAAAAAAATAGTTCCTCAATTTCCTGACCTCTACTGAAGTCCTAAATTTCTGTGCTGTGTTTCCAAATGGGTCCTCAGCTCTTAGATCTTTTTTCTGACATCAGGTAAGCAACTTGATTACAAATCAGATCTCTGTTTTGGACATGCCTGAGTGTACATTGCACTGCAAGCCTTAAATTCAGGCCTTGGATTCCCAATACTTCCCTCGCAGACTTCTTTCTTCCCTTCTCTGGCTGAGAGATCTCTTTATCTCCGTTCTTCTCCCAATACACTTCTCACTCCAGTCAGGTTTGGGTACTTTTGATAAGGATAGCAACAAATGCCTCATCAGCAGAGCCTGAGGCTGAGCAGAACCTGCTGCCACACAGGAAAAGGGCACAAGGAGGTTATTGCAAACTGGATGGAAGTACCCTGAGAAATCTGAAAGGATCACCTTGTATTAACAGTTTAAATAGTTTTGAAAGTAATTTTCAGGCAGTGAGGCTATGCAGTCTAATTGCAGTGACTAAAACCTAAGCAAGCACACCGCTTACACTCTGTGTGGAGGTGAAGCCACTCCACAGAGCAGCTTGCTCCTGACAGCCCAGGAGAAGGATGGGCACGGTCTTGGTGCATCTGATGCCATTGTATTTGTCATGTCTTCCTCTGAAGTGTCTGCTCTGTGCATAGACATGGGGTATCTATCTGCAGAGCTGCCAATCAATAACTTCCATTGATATTCACTTAATTTTCAGGCTAGAGAACAACCACACTGCGCCAGGAGATAAGGACAAGTCAGTGAGCTAGCTTGGTGTGTTTTGCTGTTACCTCTGTATCCATGCTGGTCTGAGACTCACACACAAAGTCTCTGGAGAGTGCATGTGTCTTTCTGCTGGATACCAAACTGCCACATTTTGCAGGGAAACTAGTCCTTACCAGTCCCACTAAAAAGCATAAGTGGCCTCGATCAGCCTCAGCAGGGGCTCACCCCCAGCCCCTGCCCCAGCCCAGGTGCTCAATTTAGGCTCAGCCTTGGGCCAGCAGTTCTGGCCAGAGCTGTGGTGCAGAAATGCTGGTCTCTGGCTCGGTGGTGCCTGGGTGTTTGGGTTTCTGCACTCCACAACGGGGGTTTTGCTCTGCCCTGTCTCAGTGCTGCCAGGAGTTCTCGAAGAGCAGAGCCGGTTTGCAAATGCAGTGTTTGCATCCTTTGTGTTTGTGTCAGCCAGGCACTGTCCAGGAGCACTGTCCAGGAGCACTGCACACCACTTGGGAGAGCTGCTGAGATGGAGCCTGGAAAGATGAGGCTCTGTAATGTACTCAGTGTACCCACAGGTCTCAGCAGCTGTGGCTCACTTCTGGTCTGACTCCTTACAGGTGAAGAGGAAAAGGATTGTGCTGCTGTGGATTCACAGCTTCTCGTTGCTGGCTGCATGTTATCTGGCAGGCTGCTGGGTCCCAGTTTGACAGCTGAGGAAAGATAGAGGAATTTAACTATTCTTTAAATGAAGCAAGAAAAGAAAAATCAACTGTGTAGATCAGGCGTCACAATGACGACTGTATTTAGCTCACTTTCAGCTCAGACATGGAAAATGTCTGAGAGTGGAGAGTGTCTGGAAGGTAGTTGGAGACACCTATTGTGAGTCTGTCTTTCCAGCTAATTCCTGAAAGTCTTCTCTGTTCATCAGCATCCCTGCATATGCCCTGTGAGCCAGCCCAGCAGGTGTGTGAATGCTGCATGTTTCCTCTGTCACCAAAACTTGGCACACACGGATAGCGGGCAGTGAGAACTGCTCTGGAGTCTGCTGCTCGCCCTTTGTGTGTCAGTGTTTCCTGTCAGGCTGTCACAGGACACAAATAACAGGCAGAAGGGATGCAGACAGGGGCAGTGACCTTGGCAGGCTGTTTTCCCAAAAGGCCTGGGGCCAGCCTCTGCTCTTAGACACTCACCATTTCCAGTGGGATCAACAGGGAAAGCTAACAGTGAGGAGGAGTTCCACGAGCAGATGCACTGCCATGGTCAGAGCAAAGGAGCAGTTAAATTTGATATTCAGCTTGCCAAATTACCTCAGCTGAAAGTAATTTTGCAGCAACTGTGCACAAACTCAGCAGGCAGTGGTCCTGGAGGTGAATTTGAATTACTTGATAAGTGCTCAGCAAGTCTCTGTCTGCCTTTTATGTTTAGGGAATCTTATTCCTAAATTGCCTTGCTCTGTTGGTTGTGTGCTTCTCATTTGAGGTATGTACTTTGTAATTGGGAGTGAAGGGCCAGAGTCCTGCCTCTTAACCAGAGACAGATTTTGGTTGTTGCCTTTGAAATTTTCTCCCAGTGAGATAGTGTTCCTGCATGGAGGTATTAATATTGTTTGGAAGGGAGGAAAATACTGCCCCGTATCAGCTGTGAATGCAATAACACCTCTGAATAGGGACCAGGTTCTAAAGTTAATTTCTCCTTCCTTTTAGGCTTGTTCAGACTGGCCCAGGATTTCTTCTATAAGGCTTGTAGCTGTTCTTTCTAGAAAACGGTTTCTAACCAGAAAATGTCAGTCACACTTGAGTATCTGCAGTTCAAATGCCACAGGGATGGGGATATTCCTGTTAGAAGTCTTTGTACATTCATCTCTCATGAGATCCAGTGTCATGTGGGCTGTTTGAATCACCCCAAACAACCAGATTGGCTTAATCAGTAAAAAATTGCATAATTATTCAGTGTGGTTTACAATTAAGGATAAATGCTTGAAAAAAGCTCCCGTGAAGCCTGTGGTGAGGAATGCTGCAGAGGAAGGGTAGACGAGGATGGATGTGCTGGGTGGAGAGCATGGACTGCCTGATGCAGCCTGAGCCACTCTATGGGGGTGGGAGCATGCTGCTAAAACTGGCAATGTTTTATTTACTATGCCATGCTGTGCATCACACTTAGAATTTTGCTTCCTTTTAATTGCCTTCTGCAGCAAGTCAGATGTGCTGTAAATGATTAATTAGCTGCCAGTGTTACTGCTTGGCCCGGGTCTGTCCTGCGTGGCCCAGGCTGGATCTGGACGTGCAGCTATGCCATGGTGCCTCCTGAGGGAGCCTGCATTTCACAACAAAGTTCAGGCAGGGTGCATAAAGGTGCTAAAGGAAGTATCACTCGGGATGGGCCAAGAAAAATAATCAAGGGAGGTTAGGTAATTATGCCACGAAGCAGCCATGCTGCAGCCTTCCCACAGATAGGCTTGAAAGGTGGATGTGGAGTGAGGCTGCCCTGCCTGGCCCTTCCCCTAGAGCCTACCTCAATGTGCAGAAGCAGAATGTGCTGGGGGAGCTTAGAAACTGAAGTTGAAAGTCTCTCTGCCTTTTTTTTAAGCGTTGAGTCCTGTTCTCAGCTGTTCTCAGGTGAGCAGAGAGCTGCCAGGGCAGTGCAGACTGTACAGTCCTACCCACGCACTCGGTTCAGTGTCTGCTCTGGGCATCCTGTCTGTCTGACAGCCTTCCCTCCACTCAGTGTCCCACTGCACTGGACACTTATTTTTCTAGACCCAGCCTGCTGAAAGGGCAAAGGGGATTAAAAGGAAAGCCTTGTAGTCTTGTTCCTTCAGAGCCTGGCAGCCAGCTGGCTCTTCACTCCTGAGAGCCATGGAATGGTGCACTAAGTCTGCCCTTAGCTCTGAGCACTAATTCCCTTTCCCCAGTGACAGCATTATGCCTATTTCCTGAAAACTTCTTAGCTTCACCAAGAGGTGCCAGAGGGCTCAGGCAGGTACCTGCGCTCTCCCAGCCCTCCCAGCTCTCGCACAGGCACTTGGGCAGCCGGGGCTGGTGCTGGGGGTTTGAGCAGCAGCACAGGGAGCTGGGGGCTGGGCTTGCTTTTACTGCTGAGCTTGGATGGGCAGGGAGTGCTGCAGGGCACTTGAGTGTGTGAAGGCTGCTCTCAGATGTGGAGACGGGGGATTTGGTGAAGGGGCAGCAGGGAGAGATCCGCTTTGCTGGGTCAGTCCTGTGTTACCCCTTCCTGCAGGATGGATGGACAGCAAAGCATTTTGAAGTGTCTCCCCCTGTGCCCTCCCCTTGGGGTGGCAGTGCAGCTCCTTCAGGGGATGGGATGCCCAAAGTCTGCCCCACAGTGCACAGAAATGAGTATTGGCGTGTCCAGCTTCACTGGAATCCTGGGTCTCACTTCTCTGAAGCTTCCACTTAGCTCCAGTTGGACATGGAGGACTGAGATGTTACAGGCACTGGGCAGGGGCTGCAGTCACAGCAAAAGAGCAAAGAGCTTTTTTAGATGTTCCACTGGTATCATCCTGTTTCTCTACCAAACACAAAGCTCTCCTAAGCCCTGATGTCCCAATTTTATTTTTAATTCACTTTACCAGCTTGGTTGCAGGCAGAGTAAAGAGAGCAGTTTGGGTCTTTTTGAATTCCTCAGATTTTCTAGTCAGAGGTTCACTGAGGAAACTCATACCTGAGCCACTGGCATTGCCAGTATTCCAGTCTCATCCACACAGATTAATTCCTGTGGGGCCCTCTTCCTCCCTCTTTGGGGTTCCTGGCTGTCCCCATCTCTGCTGTGAGCAGGTCTCCATGGGGGTTTCAGCTCCAACAATATATCCATGAACAAAAAGGCCAAAGTACCAGTGTGAGATGGGCTCATCCTCCACCACATGCTGTAAGGAATTTGCTGAAGCTGAGTGTCACTGGGGCCAGGCAGGGACCTGTGTCCCCAGATGCACGTGCTACATGGCCGTGCCTGTCACCTGCCAGCCCTGTGCTCACAGATGAGCTGGAGAGAAATGTGGTGTGTTGATGGCCAGTCTGGGAGCTCCAAGGGGTGTACTGCACCAGAGGATCCCTCGTGCATCCCTTGCCTGGCACTAAGGGAGCACAGCAGCCTTGAATGAATAAATACGCCCTCTCCAGTAAAAATTGGATTCCTTAATGGAGCTGCAAGGGAAGTCCTCAACCTTCTCAATGTTTAAAACAAGAACTGCCTGCTTGTTAGCTGTGATTTATTGCTTTTGCTGGGGTCCTACAAATGGAATGGATTCACAAGGTTAAGCCCAGATGAGCTCATGCTGTTCAGCTGGATGATATTAGGAGTTAATCCCTTTGCGTGGTTCCGTATTCTGTAATACCTCTTGAGCCTGATGATTGCAGCTGTATTTTAAAGGCTTTGTTTTTTAAAGATAATCTGGTGGAAGCATGAAGCTGGTAGAAATAAAAAATGCTCACTTCTTTCCATAGAAAAGACATGGTATTTATTTCCATATTTAAACTTTTCTTTCAAATGGCTTGCAAAACAAATTCAAGATTGCCTACAGCCTTCCAGTGATGACTTGTAAAATTCAAATCTGTGATAGAGATGCAACTGGTAATGTTTCCCACAACTGCTGCAAGTAATTAAAGGTCTCCTTCACATGTTTAATAACCATCTTGTTTCCTGGCTACTCAATAACTCTTTTGTTCCCTGTGGTTTGTCTTTGTGCTGCTGGCACTCAGAATGGCTGGTTTCTGGGAGCCCATGAACTGCTAGGTGTTTTAAATAGCTCATCAACCAGGTAATGTTGTCGCCTTCTGGCTAGGAGATAATTAAATATATGTATAACAAATCTACTCTGTAGACTGAAGCTCCAAGCCTGTGCTTGGTTGACCCAGGGGTCCCAGCAGGGGTTATTTATTCCATTTCCCTGCTAACAGAACAGTTTGGGGATTTGCTGCTGATGTGAAATCCTCCTACCAGGTTTCTGAGCCATCCACCGAACAGCTGATCCACTCATCCAGGTTAACCTTCTTGTTCCCATCCGTGTCACAGGACTCAGAGGATGGAAAGCAACAGGAAAATAGACTCGCTCTCTTTGAAGAGTTGTGGGAACACTGCAATGCCTGCAGTGTTTGCAACATGCCTCTGAGCTAAATATCAATTAAAGTAAGTTTACTTTTGAAAGAAAGCCAGAGAATTGCTAAGTCTGGCTTTCTTTGGAATTCTCATGAGTTTTATTTACAGCTTCTGTGTAATAAAAAAAAATCCATATGGCTGCAGAGGAACATGATCTGAGCAAATCCTAATAGCTGGAAAGCCAGAAAGCAGAGCAAAGGGTTTGGTATAGGTAAGCAGGCCTGTCTTTTAAGGTCTGAGTTAAAATGCAAAGGTCTCTAGAACACTGTGGTTTGGAGAGCTGGCCTTGGCCTGGTCTATCAGGACCTGGGAGAGCTATTGGGGAGCTCTCTGTCCTTTCTAATAGTATTTACTGTTTGAGCTGTTACTCTGAGCTCCTTGTGGGCACATGCTCTGTGTGAAGAGTTGAACTCTGCAGGCACAAGGCTGTTTTCAAGCTCTCTGTGGTCTGTAAGTCAGTCAAGCAATTCTGAGGGCCTGGCTTTCAATTTAGGAATCCTCAGGGTTACCAGTGCCAGGAATGAAGCAGAAAGTAACAGAAATGGTGCTTGGAAGGGAAGTAAGTGATAGAGGAGAAACAGATGGGAGAAGGAAAAAAAAATCACAGTTTTCTTATGTCATTCATACGTTTCAACTGGTATTTTTTTCATGTGTTTCCTTGATTCTTTTTCCACTCCTTCCTCTGCTCTCCTTTTCTGCTTCTCACCTGCTTAGGTTCAAATATTTGATAGAAAACATTTGTTCCTACTTTTTGTCTGTAGAAATGCATAGAAAAGATTAGAGTTTAAGACACCCCTGTTCTAGGTTGGAATTTGTGTTACTAAAACAGATTAACAGCACGGAAATTTGGCCAAGAAAATATTGGCTCTTCTGCTGCTAGTGAATAGTTGGTATTAGAGTTCATGAATTTGACTTGACAGGGCCAAAAGGGAGCTAATTGGTGCTAAACATGAGACTTTTAACTTTTTTTTTTTGATTGGAGTAGCTGTAACCGGAATCCAGTCCCCCAGCACAGTGCACCTCCCTGGGTGGCTGTGTAAAAGCCTTTGGGGAGTAGATGTGTAGCTGAAAGGTCCCTGCTGCTGTACTTTCAGTCCAGGCTGTGGCTCCAGGAGGTGCTGCTGCCTGCTGAGCACCCAGCACAGCAGCTCTTTCTGTCAGGCTCCAGCCCCTCTGAGAGGAGCACGGGGGAGATCTCCAGAGATTCCACCCACAGGAGGTGAATTCCCATCCCCCGGGCCTCAGGTAACGCACCTGGAAACAAAATGCGTTGCATTAAAGAGGGGAGAAGCACATCTGGAAAAGGAAACAGAAATTTCTGCCAGCCCAATTTCTAGGAATGATGTGTTTGTTATTTAACAGGAGGAATCTATTCTTATTTTCACTGTAAGATTTAGTGGAAAAGTGCTTCAGTATGCTGTGCCAGGGGAAGGTGTCAATAATGAAGCTTTTTGAGCTCTTGTTGGCCACATGTGTGGTTTCTCTTTGGCTCTAAGGTGTGGACTCCCCACTGTAATATTTCCAAAAGGGAAGAAAGGAATAAACTTGGACAATCAAAGCAGTAATAGGGGCAGTTCAGGTATAGTCTGTGTATTTTTAAGAATGTGAGAAAGCAAGAGTGATATGAAGGTTCAGAGCTCTAAGTCTGACTTCAACCACCATTTATTTTGGCTGAAGGAGTAGTTGAATAGTTTTTTTTTAACCATCTCCTGGGGGGCATCAGGCATCACCAGCTGGTCAAAGGAGGGAATTGTCCCGCTCTGCTCTGGGGTGGCCCCACATCGAGTGCTGTGGCAGTTTTGGGCACAACAATGTAAGAAAGATATAAAGCTATTGGAGGGTGTTCAAAGGAGGCCATGAGGATGGTGAAGGGCCTTCAGGGGAAGCCGTGTGAGGAGTGGCCGAGGTCCCTTGGTCTGTTCAGCCTGGAGAGGAGGAGACTGAGGGGAGATCTCCTTGCAGTCACAGCTTCCTCGAGAGGGGCAGAGGAGGGGCAGGCCCTGATCTCTGCTCTGTGGTGACAGTGACAGGAGCCGAGGGAGTGGCCTGAAGCTGTGCCAGGGGAGGCTGACATTGGATATTAGGATAAGCTTCTTCACCCAGAGGGTGGTCAGGCACTGGAACCCAGGGCAGTGGTCATGGCCCCAAGCCTGACAGAGCTCAAGAAGTGTTTGGGCAATGCTCTCAGGCACAGGGTGTGTCTCCTGCCAGTCCTGTGCAGGGCCAGGAGTTGGACTTGGTGATCCTTGAAGGTCCTTTCCAGCTCAGCTCATTCTATGATTCTACAACCTTGGTTGAATAACGGCATCTTCAAAGGAAATTACGTTCCCCTAATTTGCTGAACTTGAAGTACACCATTGAAACTGTGGACAAAGAGTTACTTTGCTTGTGATCCCAAAAAAAATCTGTTGCCAAAACCACTTTTAAGAGCTTATCAAAGCACTAAGCTATTATGGATTAAAGCAATGTCCTGGTTTACATACAGGTTAAAAGACAAAGTGATGAAAAGCTTTTTAGTTAAATGTCATCACAAAGCTGCATTAACTATGACATACCTCAAGATTTTAAGACCCCTGTTAAATTGCACAATATGCAAGGAGCTGGTTTCTTTGAGGTTAAGGGAGATGGTCATGATAGGAACTCCAAGGAGCTTTCAGATCTCAGTGCTTTCCAATGGCAAATTAAACACAGAATCAATAAATGCTATATAATACCAACGGAAAGAATGAATTAATTTAAACCATGAGCACTGAACAGTTGTTAGCTGATTAGTGAAAGGGTTAGGAAGAGGCTTGAATGTTGCTGTGCACTGCTCAGCAAACTGTGTGACATGCCAAAACAGGCAGGTGACCAGTACATCCGGGACAGAAAATAGGGCTGGATGTGTGCCAGAGCATGGTAGGGCTCTTACCTGATGCCACATTTGGTCCTCAACAACCTGGGAGATGCATTAGAAAATGAAAATAACTTACATGTCCTATCATTGAGGAGACAGAGCTTTTTTGGGATCACTGCACAGTTTCCCCAGAGGGTTTGGATTGTGTGTCACACCCTGGCCTGGGGCAGGCTTGGGAATGCCCATATTCACTTCATAATTGTGCTTGTCTTTCATTATTTGACATGACTGTCCAACAGCTTTGCTGCTTTTTGTGAGCATGCACAGCTTTTCCCTGAAATTGGAAAGAGAATGCAAGGGGAGAGGTCTGCTTTTACCTTCACCCCCTCGTTCCAGGGATGGTAATTCACAGGGAAAGAGGACACGTCTGCATCATCAGCTGCCAGGGCCAGCAGTCAGGTTGCACTGGAGCCCTGCATGACGAGCTGAGCCTGATAAATGTCTTGCTCTGCTTGGCTGGTGACTCTCTCAGGAGCCAAGCCAGCTGTCCTGGCAGTTGGAAGGGACAGGTAAAGTCTAGGATAGAGGGCAATTCCTCGGATTTTACCTTGCTCATACGTTTGTGGTACATGAAAGGCTTCTGGATTAGGGATGACCCTCGGGTCTGCTCAGTCAGTGTGGGTGGAGGGGACCCTTCCTGTCACCTGCTGGCAAACCCTGCAGGGCCGGGGAGGTGCTCCCTGCCTGCTCTCTCATCTCCTGGGCTCCTGCTCCAGGCAGTACAGCTCGTGGCAAGAAATCTTCATACACAATAGCTGCTGAAAATCTTCTCACTGAAAAGGTTTCGCTGTAGAAAGGGAGGAGAAGGGAAGATGAGGTTGTGGTGTGATTCACGTACATTTCTCCTTGGGAAGGAGGAGGACGGAGCAGAAAAACGCCTCAGGCTTTCACCATTCTTTCCAGGTGACTAAGCAGCAATTTTATTTTTAACAAAAGCTAATGCTAGGCAAGTGAACAGAGCTGATGGTACACCTGAGAGCTCCTGTGTCACTTCCTGCACAGCGAAAATCTGCTTAGGCTGTGGGAGATGCATTGCATTGCGTCGTATTGATTTTCCTGCTTCGGGCTGAGTGTGCCTGTGAGCTTTCTCCCCTGTGACAGATTAGGTCATCCCTGCTGAAGGTCACCCATGGTTTTCTAGCATCTTTTTCCTTACTGGATGTTGGGGTTTTGGCTTCCCTGCCTGTGCTTGTTTTGGCCAGCAGAGGGTACTAAATGAAAGGTTAACACAGGAAAAAGTTTTCTCATGCTGTCAGGGTGGGCTCAAAGTTTAGAATAGAAGCTGTGCTTCTGACAATGGAGAGGCCTCTAACAGACAAAACCCAGTTAGAAATGCTGATATCGTCAAACTGCCTTTCTATGCAAATTTGCTTTTGTTTATGATTAAAACATTTGATTTTAAAAATTACCAGTTATGTAAAGACTGCTGGTTTTATTCAGTATTCAATTAGCAGTGTATGCTGTTTCACATCCTTGATGGCATCTTTTGTAGAAATTAATAAATGATAATAATAAGGCTTTTTGTAAAAATGAAGCTATCAAAGCAGTTGTGAAGTGATTTCATTAGGGGGAAAAAAAGAAGAATTTCCTTTAAAGAATGCATATTTCAAGCTAGTGCTTGAAAGAATCAATCTGAAGTGTTTATCCTGTAAGATTAACATGGAATTTTCACTTGCTATTTTTATCCTCTTGCCACTTCACTTCCTCTTATGTCAGAGCTGGTGTAATCCATCTCTCATTGCCAGATGTTCCCTGTCCTGCACTGGGAGGGGTGTTAGACCCCGCTGCTCTGCCTCTTTCCAGCCAGGCTTTTTGCACAAGCTCGGAGCACGATCAGGCTCTGCCTCTCCCTGCCCATTGCTGCCCATTTCTGGGAGCCCCAGGCACGGCCTCACCCTGTCAGTCCCTGTTCCAAGAAGCAGCTTCCTCCTGGCTGGGAGGAAATGCGGGCTGCAGCTGCTGAACCTGTTGGGGGATGCTCTGTGCCAGCAGCACTGTGTCCCCTCTGTGTCCCCACAGCCCATGCAGCCCCTGCCTGGGTGGCATCTGGAGCGTGCTGGCAGTGGGGGCTGGACACAGGGATGCAGGCACAAGCCTCCCTGCTTTAGCTCATTCTGTGACAGCTCCATGGGTTTTAGTTCCCCCTGCCCCCCTGCCTCTGCGAAACAAAGGTTAATGCTGCAATATTTCACTGCAAAGTTGTGGCCTGCATTAATATTTTTTTTTAAATGTGCTATTGCCATTTTGTTAACTTCTCCAGTCTAACCTTGTATTCCCATCTGGAAGAGTGAAATATAACATTTGCCAGGAAAAAATAGGGCTTTCAGAATACATTGTTAGAAAAACAGGCTAGAAAGAAATAATGGTGGCCTTTTTCAGCTTGAATTCTAATACAAGTTTATATTACACCTGGGAAATTCTTTCCTCTAGCATTAGAATGGTATTTTTTAGGTATATTTCATATATAAATGTGTTTATCCTTATGTCTTCCTGTTTTGTATGTGTAATAATACGAATAGTAAAACTGAGAACCAAGTATTTATCAGGAAATGCAATTTAAGATTGAAATCAGATGGAATTGAAATGGAGAACTGAGGTTCAAATCCCAGGTGGATCCTGCCACTTCCGATCTGACTTGGGACACCACCTCCCCATTGGGTGTTAATTGTCAAATAAACACTGCCAGCAGCACGTGGAGCATGGTAAATCATGGATGTGTGGAGGCATCCTCAGAAATGTAGCACAGTGGGGGGAACAATCACAGTCCTTCGCTGAGTCTCAGCACTCTGCACCTTTCACCCCCTAAGCTGCAACCAAAGGTGGAAAGCTACAATCTTCAAGGATTTTGTTTCAGAAAGCAAGAGGGTGTGAAAGAGGTGTTAGAATGGAAGCTGGAACTCGACCTGGACAATGTGAAGCATGTGTCTGCTAGCTGGTAAAATAAAATGGGAAAGAATGTTCATAAACCTTCCCAAGATCTCTGCCTGCTTCTCCAATTTCTGCCTGCTCTCCCCGTTAGAGCTGGGATGGGGCTGCTGTCTGTCCCTGCTGGCTGGGGTCCCTTTCCTCCCAGCCTGGTCCTGGGGCTTTGCTTTCTCTCTAGTGATTCTCCCCATGCTGCCAGAGCCTCTCGAACACCTCAGAGCTCATATCAAGCACACCCTCTTCATCCTTCTGGGCCAGTCAGCTGCCTTCAGCAACCCTTCCTGAGCTGTTCCTCCCCAAATCTGTCCTTTGCCCTCTGTGACCCTGTCACTGCCTAGCCCTTTGTCTGCCCTTCAGGAAAGTCTGCTAAGTTTCCTCTGGAATGGTCTGAATGGCTGCTGGCAAGATCACAGGAGTTTTGATCCCATTTTCTTCCTCCTCTGCAGCTTGGCTGCAGGAACTCTTGCCTGCAAAGCCCCAGGTAACCATTGCCTGGGGCAATCTCTAAGATCTCTAAGAAGTGTGTACACTTCAGCACCCTTCTCCTTCTGTGACCCTGTCCCTTGGCCAGTCCTGCTGGCACCATCTCAGTGTCCACCTTAGCACAGCTTTTGAGCTTTTCCTTTCTGACTGCTGTGGCCACCACCACGTCCTGCTGTGACTCAGGGTGGTGTCTGCTGTGTGGAAATTGTGCAGACCTCTGTAGATGTCCTTATGTACAAAAGGGGTCTTTATTTCACAAGCTGACCTTGAATGAAAGCTGTAAAAGATCCAGTCTTTCCCTTCCTCATGCACTAAACCTCCTGCTCAGACTGTAGCCCCTTCACAGCTCTGTTAGTGTACCACGCTCCCCTCCATCTTTAGCAAACCTTCCTGCACACTCACGGCATGCTGAGGCAAGGACTTGGTCTTGATTTAAGTCTGGTTTGAGTTTCCTGTCTTTCCCCCTGCTCTGTTCTAGCACGTGGGATGTTATTGACCTCTCCTTTGGCTGTTTTCACAGTCTGGTGCCTCTGAGCCCTGGGCAGTGAGATGTCAAACCTTCTGACTGGCCCACAACAACTTTCACCAGCCCTTTGGCTTTGGCAAAGTTCTTGGTATGTTTGATTTCAGTACAACCAATTTCTTAAATTCCTCTGGCCTTTCCATAATAAATATTAGCAAAAATTCTACTGAAAAAATCGATGTGAATTTTCATCTGAATCTTTTCCAAACTGTCCTGTGCCTCAGCTACAAATGGAGAGGTTTATGAGTCAGACAATGCTGATGGTGTGCTGGGATTATCGTGACAGGCAGCAATCAGTGCTGTTCTACTGGGTTTGCACTCCTGTGCTTTCCTCTGTCTTGTTCCGTACTAGATATGGGCCTCTGACCGTTATGTGTTTCTCTGTGTTATACCTCCTTCTAACTGGTAGAAAACACAAGAGTCGTGGACAAAATGAACCCCACTACTATTTCTAAAATGAGCATCTAAACAAAAACTAGAGAGAAGTTTACTATTTAAACCTGTACTGCCATAGCTGCCTTGGTTGGTTTGCAGCATAATCTCCCCAGAGAGACTCCATCGAGGTGTGAGATGGGAAGATTATCTCCACTGCCAGGGACAGAACAGCCCTCCCGTGTTTGAAAGGTGATTAGCAACGTGAAAAGTAAAAGTGGAGTGTTTGCTTTAGAAAACAGCACCACGATGCCACGGTGTGACTTAGATCAGGTGCTCAGCTGGTGCACAAACTCACTTCCAGAGGTGGGGCTTTGAGTCACTGAGGGGTGTTTAAGTATCATTTAATAGCACTTCTGTATTACATATTATATATTAAACTGTGACATAATCCTTACTGATACTACCTCCTTGTACTGCTAGACTAATTCTTGAATTTCCTAATTTTAGTTGCCCATTTCAAAGGTTTGTCTGGAGATCTCTATACAACTCAAATCTTTAAGTGCAGTTTAGGAATTTCAATCATTTTTGAACCTGTTTTCCCTCAGTTACTTGCACTAAGTGTTCAGTACTGCTCTTGGATGCTCAGCATGCTGAGCAAGTCAGATGGATTTTTCTAATTCCTAGATTTTTTCAAAGCCTTACACAGCATTTAAGCCACAAAATTCTCTCTAAAATCAGTGAGAGCTGTATGTCTTCAGTTCTGTGTAATTGCCCTGAAAGAGTAACTGTAGCTATTATTTAATACTTCAACAGTATTTTTCTGCCTTTGATTCCTAGGAACAGCTGTAGGTTAATTAAACTATAAACTAAGCTTTCAGTGAGTGATTATCATCGTTATTTATTCAGGATTAATAAGGCTGGTGAAAACAACTTCTTAGGCTGTGACAGAAATTGCTTGTGTGTCTGTGCACCCAGGACACAGCCCCATGAAGCCGTGCATGCAGTCTGCCATAAATCCCGACAGCTGGGCTGTTTATTCTCGTGTGCAGAGAGAGACAGAGCTGTAACACAGCTACACACAACATAAAGATTCATTGTGAACCCCTCCGAGGGCCCTGGTGTGTGCCTGGCAGGTCAGCAAAGTTCAGCTCCCAACACTGGGAGCTTTCATGTGCCAGGAGCACAGGAGGAGAAGGGAATCATGTTGTACAGTGCCACATAATCACAGAGAGCCTGTAACTGATACTGCTGCCCCAGGCTTGTTCTTTCAGTTTGGGCTAGACTTTACAGCTAGTCTGCAGTCTGAGCAGGAGCTGAAACGTGAAGCAGCCCTGTCCTGCTCACAGTAAAATCAAACGGAATGGTGGCCAAGACAGCAGTCAGTGGGTTTGCCTCAGCTGTGATTTCAGATCCCGAGCTCGTGCGAAGGAAAGCAAAGGGAGCTGCTTACTGTGGTGAGGTTCATGGAGCGTCCATGCCATGCACTGCAGAACACTTCTCAGTCCCCTGAAGGGCTCTGCACTGGCAATTGGAGTAACTAATACCCTGTCACTGCCGTGCACCCAGGAGGAGCTGCTGCTCTGAGCAGGCGCTCACGCCTGCAGTAGTGCCTGGAGCCTGGAGAAGAGGCTTCATCCATTAACACTGGTCTGAGAATACAAACCTGTTTAGCCAGCTGTCAGGGCCTCTGGTTCCTTTCAATTCCCATCTGGACAGGTTTGAACCAGTGACACAAAGGTAGAAAGCTTGCTATCTTGTTACAAATCCCCTGGAACTCCTGTTTGACCAGCTCTCCATACTGGAAAGCTTTTTCTGTAGCAGCTACCTTCACATCCTGGCTGGATGGGGAATTCTCCCTATCCCTGGCCTTAAAATCCATGTGGCCTCACAGCTAAATTACAGTTCCAGACAATCAGTAATGTTTCTAAAAATGCCTGGCTGTCTTCAGCATCCAGGCAGGGATTAGCCCAGAGGCATCTCTTAGTCTAATTGGATAATCTCCTTGTGCTGTAAAGGCAGCTAAGAATGTGTCCCCCCCACCATTTTTCATATTATTTGCATGTATTTGGGTGACATAATTAGCAAAATGCTCTAAGTAGCTGTTGATGCTAATTACAAGGCTGCATCTGGAAATACTTCTAACCTCTATTTCTGCTATGATTTCCCAATTTGAAAAAACACTGTCAGATTTTAAAGCAATAGATTGCAGCACAGAGAAGAGAATGTGTGAACAGTCCCTTGGGATTTTGCTATTAAAAGAGGCTTTCACAGTTTATGCTCCATCTTTTGATTGCAAGGCATTATTCAATACTCTGAAATATCATTAATTCAGTAGATAGGAGAAAGAAAACCCCTCCAACTATTTTCATTTTTCTCGTGTAAAATTCCTCATCTTAGAATGTATGTTTTGTATTATTTAGGGTAACTGTATTCCTATGTTGGGATGTTGTGTCAAGTGCCCTGCAGACTCTGTCCTCTTGTAGCAGAACTTAACACCCCTGTTCATGCAGGCAACAAAACCCATCAGAGTGCATGCTGCTAAACAGCTCCCTTCATTAGGAAGAAATTGCAATGGCTCCACAACAGTCACTGCTACATTTCATTTCTTTTCTGTACGCCTCCCTAAGAAACTCTCAGAAACAACTGAAATGGATTTGGGTATCCAATAAACGATCTCATTTAACAAAACCTGGAAAGCAATTTATGGGAGACGACTGTGTAAATTATATCTAGAAAATGTTTTTCTTATGTCTGAGAAGATTTTATTTAGCATAAAGGAATGCAAACTGTTCTGGACACTTTTTATTTTGCAGCTGGAATATTTTGCTTATTTATTTTAATTGGTGGCTGTTAGAAGTAAAGTTAGAAGTTAAAAGTTTTGCATTTTATGTTGTTGGTGTAATGCTTAAGACTCTAAAATAACTTCTGCTGGAGTTTTAGTTGCTTCTGCAGTATCAGGCCAAGCTTCTTTTCCATCAGACCGTGAATCTGGCGCTGTTGCTGTGAGGGTTCTGCAGAGAAAGCCCTGCTCTGCCTTGCAGCCATCCTTTGATTCCTCACCCTGTGTCCCACAGCTCCCTGCCGAGGGATCACACACTGGGAGAAGCTGGCAGGTCAGGCTCCCTTCTCCAGCCCCGGCAGAGACCCTGGGCACTCTCAGTGTGTACAGAAGAAGCAGCTGTGCATCTTCTGGTGATTCAGTGTCTCGTTTGTGTGGCTTGAGGCATTTCAGGGAGGAAACAATTGCTTTCCCCTAAAGGAACAGTACAGCATTTTTATGGGGTTAAACCCCATAGGCCGGGATTTAGCTGGGAGATAAGAGGGAGCAGCTTCTGTTTATGCCATGCAGCTGCTGAAATGAGCACATTGCTGGCTGGAGGCAGCAGCACAGCTGCTTTAAGTAGCTTATTGAATCTGAAGCTTTGCTGTTTACTGCTGCCCTTTTATTGCTTCTCAAAACACAGACCAAAAAAATCATGTTTGTTCTTACAGCACAAATACCTGTTCCACTCTTTCTCTAGGAAGAATAAAATTGCTTGCTTCTGAAAAGCAACACAGGAAGTTAAATAGTAAGCATGAAGACTTATCCCGGTTTTCCAGAGTCTGGACAGAGCAACCACCGTTTGTGTGGGGAGAGGTCAAGCCCTATTCTTTGCCTTCAGGGTAGGGAGTCTGTACTCAGACACTGCATCACTTCCCACAGCTCCCCACACCACACTGACTGCTCCCCCAACACCATCCAGAAGCCCAAAATCATCCAACCCTGGGCTCTGAGGGTGCTCGGGCAGAGCCAGCAGCAAGAGCAGGCCCAGGAGGGTGCTGCAGCTCAGGTCAGCACTGCCCTCAGGAACGGGCCCCTTTTCCCCCATCCCATACCTTAGGGTAGAGTTGTTGCTTTCTTTTTTGCTTGCTTTTTTTTTTTTTTTAATGGCTCCCTCTCATTGATCTCATAGGAGGTGTAGAGGATTTGGGAAGAACAGAGAAAGCCTGGAGCTGCAATTAAGGCACTGAGTGAGCATCTCTGAGGCCAGCCTTGGGCAGGCAGGGTGGAAGATACAGGAGGGAGGGTGGAAGGCAGCACATTGAACTCCTGCTGCTCTTCACCCTCTCAGAGCACAGAAGGAGCACAGGAGATGCTGAGAGGCCCCAGGCTGGTTCCAGTTTGTACTGGCTGTGCAGAATCTGGATTAAGACCAAGTTTGTAAAAACAACTTCAAAGCACAAAGATTTTACAGGGCAACCTCTTTTCCCTGCTCCTTTCCCCATGTGGAGCCTGGAGAATTGGGATCTCACAGGCTGGTTTTTCACAGCCTTTGATGCATGTGTTGGTCAGTGCCTCATAGGCACCTAAGAAAAAGGGAACAAAAAAGATTTCGATTATCAATAAAACTCAATAGAATAATTAAATCCCATGCTGCTGAGGCAACATTTTAAAAAAAAATGTTGGCAGTCACCTGTACTTTATGTTTATTTTAAAATGTGAAATTATTAAGTAGAGCATACCAGTTTGTTAAATTATTTTGTTATAGGTATCTGTGTGCAATGTGAATTCAAATCAAAACAACTGGCTACTAAGGAGCCAGCAACAAAGCAGTTCCTGTATGAGCTCGTGAAAGAAGCCAGCCTTCATTTTAATTTTAGATATGGGCCTGGAAACATCATAAAACTTAAATTAAATAGTATAGAGTGAGTAATTGCAATCACACTGTAACTTTATCTAAAATTGAGGAACCATTTAAATATCTTTCCAGAGAACACCCCATTCTTTTGTAGAAATAAGGTTTCAACAATGCAAATACTTTAATGAAAGCCCTTATTGAGAATTGAAATTAATTACTGAACTGCATAAAAGGACTTAATAATTGAATTAATACAGTAGAAAATTTGTAATGTTAATTCAAATAAAAATTTACTAGGGGAAAAAAAAAAACCCGTTCAAAGTTATTGCTTCAATGGGAATGTTCCATTGACTTCAGGAGGTCTGGGTAGGGCTTTGCTTGTAGCAGAGCTGGAAGGAAGGAAGGAAGGACTGAAAAAAGCCAAGCAGTGAAGGAGTCCATCAGTGAGTAGGTTTCCTGAAGGTGGTGTGGGAATGGGCTCCAGCTGTTGTTCTCCCTGTGCAGGGGCTGCTCCACAAGTCTCCCAGCACAAGGGCAGCCGTGCTTGGCTCTCCACTGGGTCCCACAGCAGCTTCTGGCACAAGGAATTGGGGTTAATCACCTGGCTGGAAGGGGATTGACTGGAAGCCTGCACACCAGCAGGCATAAATTACAGGCCTTAATAGTGTCAGGGTAGGGTCAGATTGAGCAGGGGCCTGGCAGGCACTGAGCTGTTCTGGGGCCAATTAGCCTGACCCCAGGGCTTCCCCAGCTCCTGTGGGGCAAAACCACCCTCAGTGGGAAGTGTCCAGCCAAGTGTAGCCCAGGTTGTGTCCCGCAGTCTCAGGATATGCAGATTATGGGAGCTCTTTGGTACTCTAATGCCTCTGAGTGCCAGGGGTTTATACACCCTGGCATCCCTCTGCACATAAACCCATCACAGCACCAGGCATTGATGCAGCTGATCTGTTAGCTGAGGAAAAAACCTCTGTCCTTGAAGCACTTGGGACTGGAAAGTCACAGAGAAAGAAGTGACTCATCCAGAAATCTCTAAAACCTGCACATCCCACCAGTGCCCCATGTATGTAGGGAAGTCTGTAAGAATGTTCTACACTGATTCCTGCTGTTTGTGATCAGGATGGTCATTAAAGACTCCCTGTGTGCAAGGGAAAAGGCCTTGGGTGCAGTGAGAAGTGTTAATCTCCATCCCTAGGTGCTGCCATGGGCAGGCCTATGAGCCAGGAAGAGGCAGAGCTGGGTTAGGTAGATGGACATACCAACAGGAGCATGAGGCAAGGGGTACTTTAAAATTAAACTTTTTTTACTCACCTAATTAAAAATGGCTATGCTGTTCATTTAGTATTTCTGGGCTAGAACTTACATGGTCTACTTCAGGCTATTGTACAGCTTGAGACAGTTATAAAAGGAAGAAAATGGCTATTCTGAATAGAAAAAGCTCCTAAACTATAATTACTGCATCACCATTTAGATCTGGCAATTTAGCTACAAATGTCATTGCAGTAACTCAAGAGCAGATGCACAGCGTGCTCTGTTCATGTGCTAACTGCTGAAACTTTTTTCCTTTTCTCCTCGAATTTTCTCTTCCCTTTTGTTTAGGCTGGATTTGGTGTTTGGGTATTTTTCAAACAGCTCCCGTGAGCTGTCCTACACTGGGCAGCGTTAACCCTGCAATGTATTCCTCATACTGCGTGTAGCCAGGCTTAAACTAATCAAGGCTGCTTTGGGGGAATAGAGGGAGCTTTAATCTGCTTTGTGGCCTAGGGTGAAGCAGCCCTAATGCTCTGCTCTCCTCCAGAGCTGCGCGGTGCCCTTGGGAAGTGACCTCTGGGAGGCTGAGTGCCTTCACAGGGTAACAATATACTCAATATCCACACAGCTCCTGAGCTGCTGGGCAGAAACTGCCCTCCTTGCTCTTTCTTTGGATGGTCAGGAGGAAACTTCAGCATCCACTGCGTTCTTCCTGAACATGATGTCTCAGAAAGGACAGCCCCCATAGCCGGATGAAGAAAGTAGCACGTCTGGAGTGGATAGGGTCAGGCTTCTAGCACAAGCAGCCTGTTTCTCTGCTGGCTTGGAAGCTGCCAGACTGATAACAAATGACTAAGACAAAGAAATAAATGACCCCTGTGCAGCTGGCCAGGTCCCTGGAACACGGCTGTGTCCTTGCCTTCCTGCAGCCGGCCCTGTGAGCGCTCCCATTCCAGACCACGGAGATTTTAGGATGCCACAGGGTAGGCTTTGCAGAAATGACTGTTATTACTGTTCTGACTGTTGTTATTACTGCCATAATTATGATGATGGTAAGAGCCAAAAGCCCGAGAGATTAGCCCATTGATCCAATTTTGAGGTAGCTTCTCGAATTTTCAAGCTATTTACATACAATGGAAAAAAGAGACAAAAAAGGAAGCTGGTTTTTGAAATTGGATCAAGCAGTGTTTGAGCTGAATGCATTCCAGCTTGCAGCCAGTAGTGCTGTTACAGACTGGTTGGGGGGGGACTCTGATTAATTTTCTATCACTGTCCTGTAGCTGTTGTCCCTTGTATTAGATATAAGGAATATTCTGTAGCATTTGCAAGTTAAACTTCTGCGTGGCAAACATTTTATTGACGTAGAATTTGCTGGATGCCCTTATACAGGTCCATTTCACTCTCATAAGCACATTAAAATCTATTTTAGATAGCTATATAGAGTGCTCAGATACCAGGAAAATTCCTCCTGGATCCCTTGGGGTGCAACTCCCTCGTTCTGCAGTGTCATCCTGTGGTGCATCGTTCTGCTGTATCACTGCAGACAAATCAATTCCCTGGCCCATTCCATTAACCCATGTGGCTCTGGTACCTCGTGCTTCCTTAGCACATGGAGAAGCTTTTCTTGCTCTTTTGATGATTCAAGAGGAGCTCCCTGCTAAGGCTGGAATGTACCAATGGTGAACAACACACAGGCAGCACTGAAGAGCTTGACTTGGTGTACTTAAACTCTGTTTTCACATTCATAAGCAAACACTACTGTAAATAACAGTTTAGACCTTCCGTAAACATTCACTGCCGTGGCCTAGACGGAAAAGTTTGTGCTCAGCACTTTAATATGCAGCTGTGGTAATTGAAAAGTGTGAAAACAAAGAGTCTTACTGGAATTGACATTGTGGGAAACATCAGGAGTATTCCTGAAGCTGATGGGAGGTAAAAGCTTTTGCAGTATAAGTGTGCCCTTGGGTTTGCTGGCAAAATGTTTGTCCATGCTCATACTGGAAGTAATTGCTAACACTTGCAGCTCCACAGTATGCTAATAGTGCTTCCTGTCTCAGGTTATACACCAAACTGTCTGGAAATTAGCGGGGGAAGAACTGGGATAGGATTTCTTACTTTCGCAGGAAGGTTTTCCTGATCTTATTTGTTATCCAAAGCTTTGGTTTTGCAAGGGATTCCAGCAAGTGTCTATAGGTATGTTCCACTCTGCTTTGTTTTCATAGGCTCCTCTAAAAACTGTAGCTCTGTGACTTTAGGTAAGACATTAGAGCAACCCCTGTTATTGCCATTCTAACACCATGAAGACAGACCCTGAAAGCTATTCCAGTTCTGCTTGGGCAGCTTGAAGCAGTATATTATGTAAATCTGTACCTCCAGACCGCACTGAATTCGCCCTTTTTTGTCACTGGTGCCAGAATATTTGCCAAGAGCCACCTGAAACTTCTTCTGCAGAGTGCCTGGCTGAATTGGATTTACTCCATGCTATCTGGCACTGCTGACAAGCATCACATTGACTCAAAAGTGTTTAGTGATTAAAAGCTCTAAATTAGTAAGGTAATGCAAAAAGATTAAGTTAGTATCTATTTATCTGTCAAGATGAAGCAGAAATATTATAAGCATAGGTGAGTTATCATTGATAGACAAGGGAGAATAATATGTGTAATTATAGCAATAACAGTTATGGTGAAATAACTCATTAATATTTTTCAAGTAAGGACTTCGGTGAGCACCTCATGTCCAGCCTGGGTCAGCCCACCAGAGAAACCCAGATCTTCTTTTTTTTTCATTGGGTTTTTTTTTTGGTTAGTTTATTTCTAGGTTTGTTTGTTTGTTTGTTTTAGACAGTACAGTATGGTAATTCTTTGTCTGAATTTGTCCCAGTTACCGTATTAAATAGCCAATATGTAAAATAGTTCAGCCCTATATGAAATGTTGATTTTATGTAGAAGTTTGAGAAGTACAAGTACAAGTACAATGAGATTTCCATTATATGATTAGCTAAGTATAGGTCAAGTTTTATTTTAAGTAATATGATAATTATTCTGTGAACATGAATGTATTTCCTTAAAGTACAATTAATAGAGCTGGATTCTATTATAGGTAATAGTTAAGCACAGCTTTTGAATTTTAAAATCGCAGAGAGGCCAAGAAATGAAAAAGTGTAAGATAGTGTTCAAGTCCCAGGCAAAGCCTGCTGTGCAGTTCATAGAATCACAGAATATCCTGAGCTGGAAGGGACCCTCAAGGACCAACAAGTCCAATTCCTGGCCCCAAGAGTCACACCCTGTGCCTTAGAGCATTGTCCAAACGCTTTCTGAACTCTGGCTGGTTGGTGCAGTTGTGTGAGAAGCCAACAGACATCACCAAATCCTGTCCCGGGGTTGTATCAGAGCTGGCAGTTGCCATCTATTCCTTTGCAAACTCCAGATTAGAAAGATTAGAAAGAAAATAGTGTATCAAGCTGATAGAAAGCAACTTGTTCTTTTCATAATTAATACTAATGGGACACTGGCATTCCTGCTGCCCTTGGGCTTGTGGGACCCAGGAGAGCCTCAGGCCAGCTGGACAACGCTGATCTAATACCCCTCCCTATAAAAATTCATCCCTGGTGCATCCCTTCTGGAGAACTTGGTATGGAATGTGTCACTACAGAATTCCAGTTGTTCATCAGTCTGATCCTGACAAAATAGTTGAGGGTTGTCGCTGCATCTGTGTTTTATTGGCAGATCACTGAGAGCCACAGAACATAGATCCACTGGCAGTGGAGAAATCCAGAAACAAGCCTTTTGTTCTTCATGCTCCAGAAAAAAATATCTGGACCTGGAAATTATATTTGAGTTTCTTGCCAAGATCTAGCAATACAGAGTTGGTTGGAAAACGTTTCACATGCCAAATGTTCCTAAGACTTTCTCTTGGGAAATGATAGAGGTGATTAATTTAAGGTAAATTACGATGAACTTGAAAAGCTAGAAGCATCTCTTTTCACTCTTGAGCTGCACATAAAGTCAGCCCAACTGTGTTTTAGCCAAAAGAATGTAACAATTTAATCAATCCTCTCTCTCAGCCACCAGTGTAATTGGAGGCCAACACAGAGCAGCCAGTCTTGAGACTTCAAATCTTCCTGCCAGCATAACTAGGCTGTGTGTCACAGAACACCCTCATGAGGAAAGAGAATATTCCCATAAAGGTCTTGTGGGGCTGATCAAAGCAGATTTTTTCTGCCACTGCTGATATGCACAAGTAAGCAACTTCTGTGCAGCTCTGCTGTGCTGTTGTAACTCATTCAGACACCTGGGATCTGCTCTGAGTTAATGGATAAGGACTTTTTTCTGAGTTAATGGATAATGTAAAGGATAAGGGTTATTTCTAAATTTTCCCAATCTATCAATCATTTTCCCAGTTCAAGTTGCCTCCCTGCACCACTACAGCTGCTGTACAGTTTTATAGTAAAATATTACTTACAGGCAAAAATTCAAAAGCATCATTTAGAATGGTGTGTGTGCTTTCTTTGCCATCGTTTCAGGAGGCAAATGTGTGGCCAGTGGCTTGGGTTCAAGAAACATGGCCATGGTCTCCAGATTCCCTAAAACTCTCTCATGGCTGCTGATAATGTTCTTTTCCAAAACATGCTCATGGGGATGAGCAGACCTCCTCCAGAAAAATGCAGCCTCCTGCACTGTAGTCAGTGCAGGGATCAAATACACAACTGTTTCCAGAAATTTTGAATCCATTTGGCTAATTCCTGAGCTTTTTTCAACACATCTTAACTAAAGAAAACTGTGCATGAAAGCGAGAAGAAAAGCATGAAGGGAAAAAATGTAAGTCAATAAATTATATTGAATATGCACAATTATGGGGGAAAAATACAGCAAATCTCTTCTCCCCTTAAATGTAGACCTGTGAAAACTGTTTTTGAACCGGATGCAATGTTAGTAATCTAACTGCTGTTGTCCTCTTTATCCTGCAAAATGCTCCTGTCCATGGCAGAATGAGCTGGAATCAGTAGTTAAATCCTCTTTAAATAAGCAGCAGTTTCCAAATTTTTTTTGAGCTTAACACATGGCACATGGGCCTTCCACAGTGCTCCTGCCTGGAAGGCATCTTTGGTAGGATAAAATGAACTATTCCAGCAGTGTTCCAGGACATAATTGCACTGTGAGGGCTCTGAGCATCCCTGTGTAGGAGCTGCCAGGATCACATCTGTTACCTGTGGGGTGATGCTCAGATGCCTCTGATCTAACCCAGGTGTCAAAGCTGGGAGAATTCAGTCTGTAAAGTATGAACTGACTGGAGCTTGAAGTTTGGTGTTTGGCTGGACTGCAGCTGTTGGGTGCCCTTCACCTCTCTCCTTCACACGAGACCATCAATTCTCAGCTGAGGAACAGCGCCTGTGCTTTTCTATTTGGTGTTTAGCTGTGCAGGCTGTCAAAGGTTCTCATGGGAATGACCTTACAAACCCTTCACTAATAAAATCCTGCAGAAAATCACAGCCCAGCCCAGGATAACTGCTCCATTTACATCCCAGAACAAGGAGCAGCACTTGTGATTGCTGGCTTGTGTGCCACGGTGGATTCTTTTGGTTCTGAGCAGGGAAATGGCTGAGGATATGCACGGCAAGGCAGATGGGATTGATTCATTAGAGTTCAGTAGGTTATCATTACTGTAGGAATAGGTAATGACAGATATTCTAATTAGAAAAAAGGACTCTGTGGTTAGGGTAAATTACAGGCTAGAGCTGATTTGACCCCAATCAGTACAAATGAGGGTACAGTGCTCCATCATGCCGACAGCACCAATAGCATCAGGGTTCAAAAGCCATCTGTTCCTTGCAGCCTTTTAAAGAAGTGTGCTCAAGGGTGTTTCTAGGACTGTGGTGTTTTAAACTTCAGTCTGTATCACAAATGGGAGTGAGCTGGGCTTCTGCAGGGCAATCATTTTTATTCTCATTTAGGTCATTGTAAATTTTCACTCAGAATTGTCATCAATGTGTTAGCTGGAAACTTTAGCTAAGTGTTCTTTCATATTCACTTGCAAGTAATAGAACTAACAGCTCACTCCGATGAAAATGCCAGGCTTCATTACTCAAACTCATGGACTGGTTTGGGTGGTCTTGGGCGGTCTTGGGCTTGAACAGTTATTGGCATAGTAGCTTCCCCTCTGATCTCATATTTCTGATCATTTTTGCAAGTCAAAGGACTGAAAAAGAGTGTTTAAGCCATTTCAAAGGAGATGGTAACTTTGGGGCATGACTTCAAGGGAACGGAAAAGCGAATGGAGGATTTTCACATCAACTACAGCAGATGCAGAAAGGGGGAAGGAATGTCTAAACCAGCTGGGTAGATAAGTGCAAGGGTTCACGACAAACCTGAGAAAACAGGGCATTTCAAGTTTTACCCACCTCTGTATTCAGGCCCTTCCCAGCTTCCAGGGGACAGTGTCCTGCTGCACTCTGACCTCTTAGCAAGGACTAAAGCAGCCTGGGTTCCTTTGTGCCTGGCTGTGGGGGACATGAAATCAGGGATGTGATGCAGAACTGTCACCAGGAACTCCCAGCTGGAGTCCCATGGGGTCCTGAAAAAATGGAAGGAAGGAAGGAAGTGTTACAGTCTTGCAGTGGCTTTTGCAAGTCAACCTTGGAAGGTTTCACTTTTACGAAAATGTGCAATTAGCAGTCAAGGTCTTGGTGATAATCAGAGACTTTGTGTTTAAGTATTCCACTTATGGATGAAGTTTTTAATTGCTAATGAAAGTTATATAAGGAAGAACATATATTGAAAAGTCTGACTTAAACTCACTGTAAATTATTTGATAATGAAAATCTACTGTCATATAAGTTGAAATATAGGGTTTTTCGGATCTATGTGCTATTTTGGAGTATCAGGAATTTTAAAATATGTATATATTACTATCCCTATCCCACTTCTCTTGAAATGGAAAAATGAATCAGTTAAGGAAGACTTTTTCATACAGTCCGAATGTGGAAGAAAATTCTTTTGGGTAATGTATCATATGACTTAGCAGGATGTTAAATAATGCTAATAGAATATTCCTAATTAGACCTTATATGTTAGAATATATTATTTAATTGAGAATAAGAATAAATGTTTAGAGAATAAGAGATATCTTTTTTAAAAATATAACTTCGTAATTTTTTGTATTTTATGGCTTAAGAAACCTAACAAATACAAATAAGTAAAAATGCAGTCAATACTTCATTAAAGAAGTGACAAGGTCCAAAATATAAACTGAGCAATATTTGCTTATTTTGTGCAAGAGAAACCTCTCACTGGTACAACACTTATGTGGTTTTGATTCCAAAAATAGGGAAATAACCTTGGAGTAAGCTTTCCATATTAAAGCAGCTTTTTTCAGTTAATAAATATTGGCAAAAAGTCTTATGAAAAACACAGCTTTTAAATAAAATAATATCTAGCAATGCATAATGTAGCCAACTTTAAAGTACATTGTAAAAACAGTTTGGGAAGATAGGCTTCTTTTTTGGTTTTTTTACCCTTTTATTTTTTTTCTGTGTAATTCCACAGTGCTCATCAATTTTTTCCTAAAAGGATTAGCTAAAGTGGAGTTTAGATTCCCTACCCCACTTAGTTCAGTTCTTTAAATTTATGGATTGCTGATGCTTACCTCTTTGATAGAGGTCTCTCTTCCTCAGACAATTATTTTTCACACCCTTGGACCCTGCTCTGCCTAGGCCGCTGTACAGGAACCCTTAAGCATCTCCAAATGGTGCTAAAGTTGGACCTGGATCCCTTCCAGTGAGGAAAAAAACATTAAATTGAACTAGTTCTGTTTACTACAGCTGTATCCAAGGTCAAAATGCTCAAGAGAAAGGATGTTTCAGTCACAGCCACAGTTTAAAAGAGATTAGAAATAAATAATGCAAGCCTATGCTTAGTAACTGTTTAAATTCCACTGGCTTACAGTGACGTGGAGGACTGAAAGTCTGGTGGGGCAGGTTTCCCCTTGGCTGCTTTCCTTCACTCCTTCAAGTGTCATTTCTAACCTGTGGAATGCTTTGATGACACAAAATTACAAAGTCCCTTTCTGCTTTGGGCTGTGGTAGTTCAGGTTTTACATCACATTTTACTTTGTATTCATTGACAGCTCAGTAAGTCCAACAAACAGGGCCTAAACAGTGGGGAATCCCTGTATCAAGCACACCCCCTCTGTGAGAGGGGACAGGAGATTTGTGTTTCCAAGGGGTGCTTTAATGCTGAGCACTCCCATTTCTGGGTGAGCAGCTTGGCAGACCTGGGTCTAAAACCTGGGTGCAAACCACTCCCATCTTCCAGTCCCTCCTCTTGCTGCTCTGGGGACACTTCTGCAAGACAAATCTGCTGTCTCAAGTGTAACATCCAGAAATGTTGCATGCTTCTGGAAATTTGGCTTTGTGCCTTACTCAAGTTCATGGCAGCAAATTTTAGAGCAGAAGCAGGATGCAAAATTCTGGACCCCAACTCTGTGGCCTTAATTCCAGTGCACCACAGGCCATTAATTTGAATGAGACAAAGAATGACAAGAAAAAAATGCAACTAAACAGCAGCATCCTGTCTACGGCTAGGCCGTATTTTGTTATTGGAGTATTATGTTGACACGACACCTTTTATCCAGGACAGAAATCACCATGTCACATAACTGGAGGTGTGACCTGCAGTGCAGGGAGTTTAGTTCTGAATAATTCTGTCTCTGCCCTGAGGTGAAGAATCAGACTTTTAGCCTTCCTTTAAGCATTTCTTGAACTGCTTGGACTAAAGTCTTTCTGTTCTGCTCCTGGAAGCATTAAAGTCACACATGAAAGGGAACCACAGATTAATTCCTCTTTTCTGCTCCTTAAAGGCCACAGTGAGAGCACAGAAGCATTAGTTTACAAAGCTTTAGGATCATGTTTCTTCTTACCACGGCTGCTTTTTGATCATAAACTCCATCTTGGTATTCCACCAACACTTTTGATTTGAAACACTTTGAGAATGTATTTATCGGCAGTTAAATATGTGCTCGTGCAATTTCCATGTATCAAAATTGGAAGGGAGGGCAGGAGCAAGGCAGGGAGAAAAATTCTGTTGCTTTAAAAAGGTAAGAGTGATTTAACACTTTATTGGATGAACAGGACAATGAAAGAGCTCGGTTTCAGAGGTTTTTTAATCAGATAAAAAAGTTGTGGTAGGAATCTCTGCAAATACAGTTGAATAGTAGGGACTCCATGGAAGAAGAACTCACTTAGAGGGAATATCTGTTAAATTACAACTAATTAATTAAATAGGTCTTCAACAGCAGATGTCACTGAAGCCCTAAGATTTAAGAGAGGATTTCAGAAGGCAGAGGAACTGAAATAAATGAGCCTTGGTGTCACTTTAACCTTGATCATACTTAAGCATGTACATTACTTTTATTACGCTGAGACTCTCATCTCTCGAAGATGCAACAAATTGCCATTTTTTAATTGCACTCATTACTGTTACATTTGACTCTAGCTTCACTAATTTATAACTAAGTTTTAAGTTTTTCTCCTTAAAATTGCCTTTCGTATTTATAGCTCAACTTTAGCAGCAAAAGTGCGTGTAGGAGACATTGGGATAGAGATTATTCATATTAGCCTTCAATCTTCATCTTCTGATTAGACTCACCCTGTTCCACACAGCCCTCAGAGAGGAATGTGTGTTGCAGCCTATATAATACAGCCACCTAACCGGGGGTAGAGGCGCTTCTCTGCTCAGAGACCCCAGTGAGAAATGACGCTTCCAAGGCTCGTGCTCTGGCAGGGCTGGGGATCAGTGAGAAGCGCTGTGGCCTTGGGGCACCCGTGGGGCTGTGGGGCTCAGCCGGGTGCCCG
>VZRO01003401.1:1536506-1552922 GCA_013397915.1 Daphoenositta chrysoptera | reverse complement strand
CCCAGTGAGAAATGACGCTTCCAAGGCTCGTGCTCTGGCAGGGCTGGGGATCAGTGAGAAGCGCTGTGGCCTTGGGGCACCCGTGGGGCTGTGGGGCTCAGCCGGGTGCCCGTGCGGGTGCCCTGTCCCGCCGAGCCTCACCCGGGTGCCCGTGCGGGTGCCCTGTCCCGGTGAGGCTCGGCCGGGTGCCCGTGCGGGTGCCCTGGCCCGCCGAGCCTCACCCAGCGGCGCTCCCCGCGCTGCACCGGGCCGGGCGCCCGCCGTTCGCAGCCCCGGGCTCGCGTTGCTGCCCCAGTGACCTCAATCGCTGCAGGACCCAGATCTTCCCTGCCCAGACGGGGCTCAGCGAAAGGTGTCGGCAGAGAAGCCGAGAAGGAGCGTCCTGAATAAAGACAGGAGAGATTAGTCTCCACATTGTGTGAGAGTGATATTAAGCTGCTCAGTTGTCCCACTTTTTCAGGCCTTCTTAATAATGCTGCTTAAAATGGAAGGAAGCTTAATATCTGTGTTTGTAGTAGCCCTGAGTGGTACAGCCCAGGACAAGGAAGTTGTGTGTAAGCAGGGTCAGACTGATTTTTCCGTGCCTGATTTTAACCTTTCCTTATATCCAGCCTGTTTTGTCACCCTGTGTTAACATATGCAAATGTAATTCCATTTTCTAGCAAGAAATTTACCCAGCTTCTCTGACTGCTCTATAATAAAGTGAGGGGACAGTCACAATCAATTAGGGCCAGTGTGGATAAGCCAAAAAAAATCCCTATTGATGCAGTTATAAAACATCTATATCAGATTATGTATGTTAGACAATTGCATTTTAAAACACCTTTTGATTAGGGTGTGAGACACTGGGTTATCCAAGCTGAAACTTCCACGCAGGAAGCTTAGGAGAATGAAACTACGACTCTTTATTTCATGCCCTGTTGAGATGATTTGTATAAGAAAGTTTAGATAATGGTACAAACATCATGTGCTTTCCTGTTAAAATGTATAATGTAGAAAAGGCTATTTTTTTTCTTATTTTCATCTGGTTCTATTAAGCCACTGAAAAGAAGTTGGTTTCCCAAGCTCTTCTGTATAGCTTCCTAACCCAAAATATCTGAAAGCACCATTATTCATACCAGTAATTCATTCCTAGTGTGTAAAAATAATATGGAGCAAGGTCAGGGAAACACCTCATATTAAAATCCTAACCTTAAAGTGTAGGAATTGTAATGAGATGGTCTGAACCTGCAGGTGAATGTGCTGGATTTAGGTGAGGTGAAGAGGAAAGAAAAGAATCCCAAGGGAGGTATAACCTCCCGCTCTCCCATGTGAGCACAGAGGGATGTGGCACACGAACTCCCACTCCTGGGATGTGTTTGGCATCACATGGTTGAGCAGAGCTGCCCTTCCCTCTCCCTGTTACCATCACCTCACGTGGCAGGGCTGGCTCTGGCTTTCCGGATAATCACACACTGCTTGCTTGCCCAGTGCAGCACAGGGAAGGCTGAGCTCTGCCTGACTCACACGGATGAATAATGAATATTCTGCTGGAGATGTTCAGGCTCAGTTCCTACACACCTTGTAAATCATTGAAAGCATTAGTAATGCTCCTGCTTTATTATAAAAATTCACTGAAGGACACTCTTGATGATTCACCTTAGAAATTTCTGAGCTGTTCAGCATGTGGAAGAAAATCTCGCTGCACTGAGCTGACAAGATTTCCTGGCACACACACGGGCTGTATTTCATACCTTTGGTTTTGGCTAAGTGATTGCAAATAATGAAATCTGTAGATATTATCGCATGTTGCTTGTGAGCAGCCACAGGTTGAGAAGACTTCCAATTCTTACGTGTGCTCTCCAGGGGTCACTGGGAATACTCTTAGACTCCATACAAACAAACAGGCAAAAAAATTATTTCAATTTATACTGTAATATTGTCACAGGTCCTATAAGATATTGTTGAAGAGTCTTATCATCTCAATTTTAGCTGTTTGCTTAATTGTTCAGCTCCAAATCGCTCCAAAGGAAAGAGTACTCTCAGGCACAGAAATAAAAGGGATGGCACAGAGATGCTGACAAGCTATTTAAACGTGTCTGTGGAGTAAAACACAACTTCTGCAAAGAAATCAGAGTCAAAGAAGAGGCAGTAGGTCACAGTGACAGAAGAATTACTGAGGGGAATAAAGACATATCACAGGCTATACTGTAGTCATTGTATAGGACAGCAATAAAAAAGTCACAGCTCTGTTAGCAGCACACGATGAGAAGTAAGCAAAGACTGGAGCAGAGTGTATGCACCCAGAGGAAGGGATGTGCACTCCTATGCTTGGAGCTCCTGAATAATGAATGCTGAGCCATTTAACTAGAGAATTTCTCCAAACCACTTCTTTTATGCAGTGTTTGTTAACTGGTGATAACACTGGCAGACACTGAGGAAGGAGTATCAGAATTTAATTTTTTCCCTCACTGCTGTTATTCTGCATCTGTTTCAGGCAAAAGGCAATTTCAAGAAACCATTGATGTTTTTTTTTCAAATAAATAAACAATAGCCAAAGCAGAGTACTAAATGAAGCACATACTTTAACATAAGTATTGATTACTGAGAATGTACATTTCAGAGCTGATCTGAGTGCTGCTATGTCCAGCTGCAACAGCTGTGCTATAAAGAGAGATTGTACCAAATTGCCAGTTGCCAAGCAGAGAAGCCGAGGTGGCCAGGACAGCAACAGGGGCTTCTATGTTTGTTTGGAGACTTGCCTCAGTTCCCAGCACTGCAGAACACTTCTCCAAAGCAAGGATGCTTTGCCTGTCCTAAACTTAATCTAGTGGAAGAAATCTTTTAGATTATAGCTGTGTCCTTTACTGACCCTCAGCTCTTACCAGTAGGTCGTGGTGCCAATATCTTAATTTTTCATTTTATGCTGCTTGCTTTAACAATGTGTTCTTTGGCAGGCAGCCATGTCTACAGCACTCTGCTATTAAAATGTCTGCTCTCTGCTGCAGCTGTCCATTTACTTTATGAACTGAGCAGCCAGTCGAATGTAATTTAAGAGAATAGGGATAAGTCATAGCTGAGGGCACAAAGTATCAGCTGATGTGCTGTGTGCAGGTCTGTCGTTCAGAGATTTTTGAACCTAACTTGTCATACTACATGTTTATTTTTTAATTAGTGCAAAATGCAAAAAGAATGACTTGTCGTGCTGCACACAGTGGGTGAATAAAACCAATCCTGCCCTTGTGGAACACTCTTGGTACCAGTCCATATCAGGAGTGACACAGTGGACAGACTGAACACAGAGCATAATATTTTCCTACTTAAATGTTATTACAGGTCTAGAGGGCAGACTAATTCGACTTTGTAATGGCATTAGCTTTAACATTTAAATAAAGATGGTCAATTCATAGGAGACACTCTCATACTAGAACCAGACTGTAAACTGGATTTTTACGTGAAAGACATTTCGTAGAACGTCCTATTTGCCTGTAACAATGGTCTGTGAGAGAGGATGGAGAGAGTGCTTGCTGAAGGCAAGGAAACAAAACCAGCTACTGATACAACCCCAGCACTGGGCTGACATCATGTCTGGTAAACAAGGGAGGAACGGAACCAGAAATTAATGGATCGTAATTGATGTGCTGGCAATTAGAACTAACTGGAAGCAGGGNTGGGTCACTCTGCTCCTCAGGTTTTCTGAAGTGATTAGAAAGTGTGGGAAGTGGCTGTGGAGAAAGGCTGGGAGGATGGAAGGAATTTTGCTGTCATCTCTGCCATCTTTAGTATCCCTGGGATTTGGAGAAGCACACCTGCTTCCCCCACACCCTCCTCAAAACTGCATCGTTATTGGGCCTGCTCCAGGGATGCACATTGATTAGATAAGGCAGAGATAAGGAATGTTGAGACTGCGCTCTCATCTCCACCAGCAAACAAAATCTGGGACGACCTCTTCTTTCTTCTCTGCCTTCTTTTACTTCTCCCAGCTCTTTCTTTTAAAAACTAGGCATCAGCAAGCCACGAGAGACTCTGTCTCAGTATTTCCATGAGCTGCTGGCCTGAGAAGCATCTCAGAGCAATGCCTGAAATGGCTCAGCAGTGGTGTCCCTTTGCCAAGTCTCTGAGTAGCCAATGGCACTGAGTGCTTGACTTCATTCCTCTAAGAACAAGCTGCCAAGGCTATCATATAGATACAAATACATGATGTATATTCTTACAGATATAAATAGATGGAAAAAACGAGTGATAAAAATAAGCAGAAAACCAAAATACGGATCTAGTTTTCATCCTTAAGCACAAACAAGGAAGCACCAGGTCTGTCATAATGATGATTTTTGCCCCTTCAGTAAGAAAAGAAACACCTCTGTAGAGAGAGGGTCTCCAGTATATTCCTTCCTTCTCCTCCTTCCCCCCAGTTTATCTGTAAGCTAAACAATACAGAATTTACTGTGCTGTTTAAAATACAGTCTCCTGCTGTTGACTACATTTTGATCTGGAAATGTATTCTCACTTGTACACACTATTTTACAGAACTCAGTGTTGCAGAGCAAATATAACCCCCATTCTCACTAACTGGGTTTTACTCTTTCTGTTTACTGTCCACATGCATGAACTTTCAGTGCCAGCTTCATTCCCTCTTGGCAGTGACCAAAGACCATCTAATACAGAGCTTTAAACATATTATTAGCCTTTAAATGAGTGAATTTCATATGAAATTACATGCTCTACAAAGACGGAGGTAATGGATAATAACATCTTTATCTCAAAGGAGCTGTAAAGGGAACATAGTGAGATTTAATTCGCTGTCACCAACTGGGTCACATCTCAGTGCAGGCAGTGTATTATTTCTGACAGACAATATGGTCTGATGGCTATTAAAAGAGCAACAGAGTAAGTTTTAGTCCTAGGCCAGTCCTCAGAGATCAAAGTGCTACTGAAGGATGGTTTTCTCAGTGGTTATCAGCATTTCAGTCTTGTGACCATGTGCTCTTCGTTCTCTAAGGTTGAATGTTATGTATTTTGGCAATAAGGCCACAGACTAATTAGACATGGTTCCCAAAGTGTCTTTTCCTCTGAAAAGGATTTCTAAGCTCTGAAGAGAGATATGTTGGCAGTGGAATATATATTCCCTAAAGCTGTCTCAAAGTCATGTAGAAATAAAGGATTATGGTTTTCCAGTTCCTTAATCTGGTACGTTTATCATCACAGCTCTCTAAATTTGTAAGACGCTTAAATCATTCTCTGTAGAATTATCAATCATGGAAATATCTGAAAAGATCCATCAACATATCTGTGGGTTGCTTTTCTTCCAAATTAACTTTTACTGTAAGAGTCATCAGCTGTGGACCCCTGTAGTAAGGCTTGGTGATAGTAAGCTGGAATCAACATAATTTTGGGCAACATCTTGGGGAAAAAGCAGACAGCTCAGTGATTTTCATGATCCCTAATAGTAGTCAGAGATTAGGTATATATATATTTTTAAATAAAGATCTGTTAAGGATGCAGAAAAAATGATTATGTCTTCCAATATACCCTAAACTAAAATCCTAACGTTTAAAGTTTATTTATGAGGGCATGTTATTTTAAGCAATAATTCTGTATATTCATCCTGCCTAAGCAAACATCTTACCAGGAAATGTTTGCATATCCATCATGCACCTACAGGAAATATGTGTTTGGAATGAATTCATTTAAGTAACATTTGAAAATAAAATATTTGAAATAAAATAACTGCCCAAGCTGATACTGAATCCACAATTTTTATCTGGAGGAGCAGGACAGAACTAGAAGTGTCAGAGAACTGCAGATTTTTGCTTAGGCTTTTTTAAAAAGCCAATAACCTTGGTTACTGACATACCAACATTGCCAGGTAAGCATTTCTGCATTTAGAACTACAATGGCCTTCCAGGACTCATGAAATGGCATCTATTTATTCATTCAGTGACAAAGGGAGAGTCCCAGAAACACTGATTTGGAAAGCAGATCTAAGGATGATCATGTTTCTATCCCACGCTTACATTTTAATTCACTCACTGAATATGCAAAATGTATATTTAGCTAAGTACTTAAAATTGGCCTCAGGTGTAAAATTTTACAGATTGTACTTGTGTCTCCCCAGTGGTACCCCTGTGCATCTCTCTCATTAGGGGATGCCCCCGCAGGAGCATCAGGAATTAAAAGCAACATGGAGCAAGTGCAAAGTAGGGGCTTCCACCATTCCAGGGAAACATGACAAGACTCTTTTTTTTACTTCTCTCTTCAATATTTCATGAGACCTGATCTTTTACTAACAAGGTCGTCTTCTCCTTTTGATTTGAAAAACTGTTCTGTGTCTCATTTTGTAGTTCTTTGATTCCCCTTCTTCCTAATCTCTTATTTCCCTCTGTCTTCTCCCATCTTTGGACCACTCTGGGCCATCTGCATCTAGAGAAATGATACTTCATATTCCTGTCTGCAACTGCTTTGATGCTTTCCAAAGCAAAATTCTTTCCCTGGGACTGTAGGAGAAACACAGCTCCAGGGAAAGCTAAGGCTCCTTTCTCTCAGCTAGAGCCTGCAGTACTGCTCATGATTTAGGTGTATCAACAGCACAGGTTGCTGTTTCCTTAATATTGAAATATGTCACTTACAGACCACACTGTCACACTGTCACACTGTCTCTGCCAGGATGAAGGGTGCAGTTACTTATTTAGGAGATTATACCTGTAAAGAATTCTTTCCTAAGGAAAGTTAACATAAACCCTTTTTCCCCCCCATCTAATTTCTCTCTTGTGACGTATTTTGGAATCAGTAGGAGAACTTTAGTTGCTGAATTTTCACATCAATGAGGGCTGTCATCTTGGCAGATTTTCACAGGATTAATAAGGTATCTCTTTTATAATGAAAATGGCTCCAAACCCCTTTTCCCTCTGGACACTACGGTGCATCTTAAGCTAATTATGGTTAGACATTCTGGCTCCAAAAAGAGTTTTTTTCCCTAAAGTGCTTTCTGATGAGCACAAGAAGATTATGTTCCATGCAAGGTGTGTAACACTGTGTGTCACTCACACAGCAGTGAAATCATGAGTCTTAGCAGAAATTAAATACTCTAAACATCCAGTGATGTGTGTCACTGCATGCACTGGGAAAGCCTTAATTCAGGTAGCTCATTCTCACTGTGGTAGGTGAATCATGCAGAAGAACATTCCCTTTTCACCAAGATCCTTCTTTCCCTACAGATACTGTACTCAAACCCAGCAGCTGTCATTATATTACTGATTTCATTCTCTAAAATATTTGCCCTTACTTTTTCTTGCAACTTAGTCACGTTACCAGGGTACCATCCTGGTCTTGAAAAAGGATGGCGATGGATTATAAAAATGTAGCATAAAAAAACCCCAACAGACATATAAAACATGTCTGCAATCAAATAAACAGCTTAGAATTAGATTAAATGGAAGAAAGCCAGGCATTCCCTAGAAGTTTATCCACTTATCTGAGCATGCTATGTAGGTTTTTAATTTTCTACGTGCTTATCTAATAATACTTTCAATATGTCCATCATTGCAGTCTGAGTTAGTTCTGTACTTCAACTGCCCTCTCAGTAAGAAGATAACCTCCAGCTTCTTTGCATTGGCTTCTCCTTCTGGGAGTACCTCTGGGACCTCTGGAACCTTGGATTTAACCATCAGCACTTCGGCAAATATCCACAAATATTTCTCCTGTTTACTCATAGTTGTTACAGTTAAAGCTTTTTTACACTCGGTGCATCAGGTTTTATTTTCTCTCTCTACACTAGTTTGGTATGGGATAGTTCCATATAGGGTCTGCATGGTTCAGTCCTAAATGTATGGATCTGACAGGGAGGATCTGGATTCTGGAGGTGGATTCTGGCTCTGTCTCTGCCACGAGCTTGCCAGCTTGATCCTGGCACCTTTCTACACCTCACTTTATTTACAGTAACTACAAGTAGCCCTAACTATGTCAAAGCAAATTCTGAGAGTACATTCATACTTGTAGTGCACCAATTGATTTCAAAAGATCTTGAGTGCAATATATTTCTCACAATTGTCTTGATAGTGGGACTGGAAGGGCAGCAGCTTTTCTTATGATTTTGCATGTAACTTTTTGTCTGCCAGCATTTTCTATTTCCCAATGTAGATTGAAAACATATTTTTAGCCATTAAAATGCCAGAGTCATGCTGTTTAGAATTTGTCCTTGAGCCTAGTGACAGCCATGGAAAGCATTATTATTTATTGCATCTATTTCTAAAATAGTTCAGTCTCTTTCCAACTTGCCACTACCTACAGTTAGAAAACTGTAAAAAAACTCAGAGAAAAACACCTTCCACACCTCCTGATTTAAAAGCACAGCAGAAGCTTGCTATGTGCCTTCCTAGACAGAGCAGTGATTGATTCTCTGGTGCCAGTATTTCAGGAAACTGTCAGAATCTCTTGGGATAAATGCCCTCAGAAGTCCATGTATCAGAGGCAGGTGCAATAATAAAATTTCTGGTTTGTCTTTGTGAGTATCCAGCTTTCTTGACAGGAAAGAAAGTACTTACCACTCATTGCAACTGAACTATGTCAGACTTTGGAAACAGTGTCCAGAAAGATGCAGTGTTAAGGAAGGACCCTGGAGACAGACTGAGGGCTCATCCTCTGGCCCATGCTGAGCTGGGCTACCCATCCCCATGTGGAGGAACAATCATGAGTGACCCATTAAATTGTATCTCCAGCTGCCCAGGGTCTGTATTTAGCAATCATCGAAACATCCACTACCATTCTCCAGATGATTGCCAATACCTAGAATCATTTTTATATTTTTATATCTCTACATATGTACACACACATATGTATGTACATACATACGTATACAGATGCATGTAAATGAAGGTATATGTAAAAGCTGCATTTTATAGAAATATAGTTTTATTTGTATACATGGCCGTATATAAGCACTGCTTTCCTGAGTAACCCTAGTTAATAACGTAGGAGGGATGCAATAAGCATCAAAGAAGAAGAGGATTCTTATAAAACATTTTGTGAGATAATATCTCATGACTTTTCCAAGCTGCTATGATTTTGGGCATATAGTGTGACTGTCCTTGATGTTCCTGTGGAGCTCTGAAACGTTGTTCAGTTAATTACTGTTTGGTCACACATAATTTGGGATAAGGTCAGCTCACTTCTCAGTGCACATGTTACTGCCATGTGCCCAGAGGAAAAGCAATTGCATCTTTTAATCTGATCTTTGGTTTCCGTTGCCATTTAATACTGCAAATGTAATGGAATTTCAGCTTTCATTTTTTAGCTTTGACATGTTCAGACAAGAAAGATTAGGGTCAAACATATACATGGAATAAAACTATTTTTAAACTCCTGACCTGTATTTTGAAACCTCTGTGTGCTACTGGAACAGTCTGCTTGTATTTTTCTTTAAGTTAATTGAAACTAATTAGTTGCACATAAAAAAATAGCATGATTGAAGTAGTATTCGTGCAAACAACATCACTTAGAGTCAATTCCTTTCTGCAGTCTGATTCAGCTGTGAATCAAGACTTGAAAAACATATGAATCCTCTTGAAACGTCTTCCTGTTTCATCTGAGCAGGAAGGAATTATTCCCTGTGCCAGCTTCTGGGAAGCTGGAATCCTGCTCAGGGCGTGACTGCTCATAAACCAAGTGCTCAGCCGAGGACTGGCCTGTGCTGCACAGGCAGCAGGGGCTCCTCCGGGGGCTGAGAGAGGAGCCAGGCTCAGGGAGGTGGAACATGGTCTGCATCTGTCAGGCCAGAGACTGAGCTGTGACTTCGCCTTTCCAGGAGGATTTGTAGCCTCATCACTTCAGGTTGCTGTGGCCAGAATCCCTGTGAAGTACAGCTAGAGTGCAGAATCTGTTTTCTTTCCTGTGATCTCTCTTATCCATCTGCACTGAGAAGTAGATAACTAAATTGATCAGGAACATATTTTAATCATTAGTGCCTTCTTATAATATGCAAAACCATCTCATGTAATACTTTTCTCATAATTCTCATCTAATTCCCTAATCAGTGAGTGGGAATTTTGTCTAAGAAAGGAGGGTAGGATTAATCTATAAATCTGTCTGGTTTAGGATTCTTAAAGTGAAAGAGGGCAGGTTTAGAGTAGACACAGGGAAGTTCTTGACTGTGAGAGTGGTGAGGCACTGGAACAGGCTGCCCAGAAAATGCTCCAGTCCTGGCCGTGTTCAAGGCCAGGCTGGGTGGGGTTTGGAGCAATTTGGGACAGTGGGAAGTGTTCCTGCCCATGGCAGCGGGGCTGGAACGAGATGATCTTTAAGGTCTCTTCCCACCCAAACCATTCTGTGATATCACTCTATCACTCTTATGTCGTCTCTCACCTATTACAGAGTATCTGTCACTGCTAAAAACAGTATCTAAAGAAATAAAATTATAGCACACAAAGGTATTTCTGGGCACTTCTTAAACCTCTGAAGCAAAATAGCAAATCTTACAATGAAACAAATGAGGAGATAATGCAGGTATCTTATTTTAAAAAAGGTTTGAGAGAACATCCTATAATCAAGCTATTGTTAGGGCTGGTGAGATGATTGGCAGTCTTGGAAGGGAGGGGGACACTGAGTGTGCCAAGACTCAAACTGCTCTCTGTATATCACATTTAATGGTGTGCCAACAGCACGTAGGAGGAACCTGTGGTCACCACACCACCCAGGTGTCTTGTCCTTTCTAAATATGTTTTGAACAAGACCCAGAAGGATCATGTTCAGCTCTTCCCTTCCAGCTGTGACTCTTCCCTGTTGGTGTGTGTTAACAGGAATGCTGTTCTTTGAGCTGTCAAATGAAAACACATAAATATGATGCTCTTGCTGTATTCTTCTCCTAGAGGCTTTCTTTCCTTTTACATTTTATTTCTTAATATGTGCATCTCTGTTGGTCCATTATCCGCTGTGTTGTGTGCTGATTATAAGTAGATTACTACTTCTGCAAATCTCAGGATTAAAAACTGTAATGATATTGTAAAATGGAGGACACTGCCTCTACAAACAAAAAAGCTATCATTTCATCTTCATTAAACATTTTAAGGATTGTAGAACTTAAAATGTTATTAAATAACAAAATTAGCAAAACCACAAATTATCTCCATCAATCACTTCAGGATTAGCATTAATTTAAAGCAGGCTCCTTTGTAACAGTGTTTACATAAAGATAAGCCATACAATTGCAAATACATTTTCATCTTTATTACTGATTTGTACTGAGATTTCATTGAATTCCAGTCAACTCTTCTCATTCTGTTAAATTTGAAGGCCATTATTAGAAACATGACTGTTGTCTTTCCTGTTGTGTAACTGAATGACTTCACAGATAAAGAAAGAAACCCAAATACAGGAGATAAAGTCCCTTAACAATGTCACTAGTAAAAGGCTATTTTTTGAGTTCTCAGATTATCAGTCAACCTTTCAGTTATAAAATGCAATAAAAACATTAATCTGTCCTTATTTAGAAAAAAAAAAATTATACAAAAGGAAATAATTTCCATAGCTGTACATCAAGCTGAAATAAGGAGTTTATGTTCCAGAATCTTCCAAAATCCCACTGAATAATGGAAACATTAGGCACTTGTATTGCTTTGGCCCTTCAGCCTACATGAATACAAATTAAGTTGCAATGACAAATAAGGAAGAAACTGTATCAGACTTAAATGAAATATATTATACACTAATGTGTTTTAGCAGTCGGACACTGAGAAGCAGTATCTTCTTTATTCTTAATATGGAAATGGAAGACAGCACACTTGGATTTTAGAAATGGAAGACAGCACACTAGGATTTTAGAAATGTACCACACCATTTTAATGACTGCCTAGAAATGTGTTTGTAAAAGTGGTGTGGCTGTGTGGATGGCCGGAATGTGGCTGCTGAAAACGATGCAGAAAACAAAGACTGTATTTTAGAAGCAGCTTTAACTAGGCTTCTTAAATTGTTTAACTAGTCTGTTTAAATAATTTAGATCCAAGTAGGTCTAAATTATTTAGACTAATGTAGTGTTTTGAAACATCATGCATGGTCAGCCTTAGAAGAAAGAGCACAGCAGCAGCAAGGTGTAAAGATTCCTGAGGCAGGTTTCAATGGCAGCTTTTACTGAACTGGTCCAGGCTATTTCTACTCCAGCACCACTGAAAAATAACAGCAGTCTAGGCCTGTGTAAATTCACTGTTTTTCCTGCATGAACAGACAGTGTCATGCATCCTGAGCATTCCTGAATGTCAGCAGGGCTGGACACAGAATCACACATCACAAAGCTGCAAAAGCACATCCTGGACCGATATTTGAGTATTCTTTAAGCAATGTTCAGAAGAAGAGTTTGTCCAAAAAAAAACTTTTCTGAAAGAAGGATAAGAAGGCTCACCAAACCCAAAAATACAGCAACACTGTCTTTGCAAGGTAGATATCTGAGACAATTAATTTAAATAACAAAGCACCTGTCAACTGGCAAGGAACAGGTCTTCATTTAAATATTGCCCTATTAACTAAATATTACTTAGAAAGTGGTGGATAGATAGCACTAAGGCCTGAAAAGATATCAAATGTTCAAGTACTTAATTTGGATTCTTTATCAAAGGTAGGAAAAACAAAGGACTTAGTCTTAAATGTGACAAGGTAAACGTGTATCTCAGCAGGATGAGTTTGAGCTCACCTCTGTGTTTTCCCTTAAGTAAAAACAGAAGAAGATGCAGTGATGGGGAACCACTATAAAGACCTCAACTTGCACCAAATTGAATCCTTTTATTCTTATACAAAGTTTAATTATTTGTGGATACTATACGTGGAAATAATACATACACACGTGCATAATAATAATATATAATCTTAATAATACATGAGCACACTCATGTTAAGTATTTCTTTATGTGACATTAGCCCATTGCTTTCCTTATAATCTCAGCAAACAAGTTCATAAACTTGAAATATTTATTTTAGTCCATGGTAAGTAGAAAAATGAAATTACCTGCATAGCTTAAAAAGTACATGAAGTTGAAAAGTAAATACATAATTTTGGAGACAGTGACTTCTTAGGGTCAAAGTAAAACTTGCAAAATATAAGGGAGGTATTTACTCCTTAATGAAAAAATTTATTTGTAGGGACACAGATTAAGAAGACAGCTGAGAGTTCATTTTTTATACCTGTTGATGAATAAATTTTATAAATTTTGAAATGAAGAATTTCAACCCCTAACCATCCAACTGCATGCACTGTCACCTATTTAATCAAAAGTCCCCCTAGGCCCCCAAGAAGCATATGTTCTCTAATTCTAACGTGTGTTTTCCTTTTCTTGAATGGTCATGAGTTAGTGAGAATCCATGCTGCAGGATTTTGTAAAAGTAAAATGCCCACAATGAATAAATTATTATTTATATGTGGGGGGAAAATGGTGGCACCAGGATGCTTAGCCCTTTTGCACTAAAAGGAATGCAAACAAAGAAAATATAGCTCATCAATCAGCATAAAATCTGAGTACAAGCAAAACGTGTTTGAATGCAGTACCAAAAGTGGATGCACAAAGTAGAAGTGAAATTATTGGGAACAGGTTAGTTTGCAGCAGTCACAGCATATGAGCAAGGATTTTTTTTATGGCCATGATGGCAAAGATGATTTTTATGAAGTGATGTAGGAAGCAGACTGTCCTTGCTTTGGGGATAATTTTAACTCAAGCAGACTAACTCAGCTTCACTGTAATGCAGAGAATTAGGAATGTTCAGATTTTGTAGAGTGTGGTGCTCTGTTACATGGGCAAATTTGAGAAATCCTTCTTTCCTTTTCCACTGGAGAGGAGTCCGTGGCCTGTGAACTCTTGGGGCTGGGAGAATATTTGTGTGAATTTCACTGACTGCACATGCAGCTCTTCTCTGGGTGGTTGGTGTCTCCCACTGCTGTCTCTGCTTTTGGAGGCAGCACACTGCCAGGTCAGTGAGCAAAGGGAATAATAACAAGCTTTTAGTCCATCTCCCAGTGTAATGTAATGTCCATTTAAATCAATTTAATAGAAAATCAATTCAAGGTGAAGACCTCAAGCTGAAAACATCGGATAATAAACTGGTAGGAAAAGATACTGCAGTTGATCATAGCTGGCCGTCAGTCTGCAGTCTGTCGGTAGGAGGGTTAACAGCATTTTTTGAGATAAGCAGACAGAAGCTGGAGTTCTGTGTGTAACGCTTCCTTTTTCAAAAACTGTGAATTCTGCTTCAAAACTGGATCTTAATCTTTAGCCTATATAAGCATATGAAAATCTGTTAATGCCTAAACAGGTAGTGGAGGTTCTCAAATCTGTCCTAAAATATCTCGAGGTTGCTTTCTTCTTTTAGATATGTAGTTTTCTTTCAGAGCTCTGTTTCGTAATTATTTCCAGATTATAAAAGCATGAGCGGGAGTTAAAAAATGTGGTTATACCACCACTTCCAGGTCAGCACACACAGCTTGTGTGCCTCCGTTGTGCTGGTTACAAGTGTTCCTGGTTGTCTGATCTTTATTCCTTGATGTTGCCCACGGCGCCTCAGAGATGCACCACGGGAGCTCCACAATCTCTTTGAGAGAGAGGACTTCAAGTATCAGTGTTGAAGAAACACCCGCCAGTGCCTGCAGAAGGGCAGTGGGAAATACAACTCCCCCAGTGAGTCTGTAATAGAATTTCTTTTATTTTGGGGAAGGAAATGGAGAAAAAAGTTATTTGGAAGAAATTTCAGTGGGAATGGTGAAGTTGTTTTGATGAACAAAGTAGGGAAAAATCAAATCTATGTTAATGCAGTTGATGCTCAGAAGCTGAGAATGACTGCAAGAAAGGATGATTGTGTGGTTAAAGCATTGATGCCTGACAGAGGAAATCTGAGTTCATTTCCTGGCTTTGCTATCTCTTCAGCTTTAAGCAAGAGATTTAATCTCTCTGCTTGCCTTTTTTTTTCTTCCCCTTCCTGTACCACAGGGGAGTCATTATACTTCAGATTGTTCTAAGAATAAATGCATTAATGTGGCCGGTACATTTAAGTTTAAGCAAAAAAAAACCAAACAAAACAAAACCATATAAAAGCTTCAGTTCTTGTTCCTTCTTTTTTAAAAAAGGCCCTTCTTGCTGCATAGGGGGCAAATGTAACAGACTTCATGCCCTGTGCCTAGAAAAAGGAGGAGGCACTTGCAGTGCCTGGGCTGACATCTGGGCACACCCAGCTTCTAGCCAAGAGGTGAACAAGGCTTATCAGTCATAGGTGTTGGTTTTATTTCTACACAAACATAGCCTGAGGCGACTGCACACCTTCCTCCCTCTGGGAGGCCTGGCAAAGGAGGCAGGCAAAAGCTTAGAAAAATTGGCCATCAAAACTTTTGAGAGAAAAGGAACTTTGAACACCCGATGTTGAAGCACAGCAATAGAGATGCTGAAATGCTGTGACAACACAAACACGAAGGGAGATGCAGAAACACAAGCCCCAGGGCAGAGCATTGAGGTGTAAACAGTGACTCAGTGATCCACCTCACCGGCAAGGAGCTTCCTGAACCTTCTGACAGTGCCTTCTAATTCCTAGCGCAGGCAGAAAATTTGAGGAGATTAAACTCTCAGTTCATTCAGTGAGCACCAGCATGCATCCTGCGGTTGACTGCGAGAGTCCTTCAGGCTTTTCGTGCAGCCGGGTACCCGTGAGGCCTTTCCCTGGCAGCGCTCCTGGCCCGGTGCGGGCAGCAGGACCAGGGCAGGGATCACCCCAATCCCTGTGCTGGGCTCTGCCGAGGCCGCACCTCGAGTGCTGCCTTCAGGCCTGGGCCCCCACTTTACAAAGGACATCGAGGGGCTCGAGTGTGTCCTGAGAGGGGCAGCAAGGCTCCTGAAAGGTTTGGGAAGCATGTCTTGTGAGGAACAGCTGGGGGAGCTGGGGTTGGTTAGTTTTGAGGAGGCTCGGGCAGGCCTCATTGCTCTGCTACTCGCTGAAAGCAGGTTGCACTGAGGTGGGGGCGGTCTCTTCTGCAGAGGGAGGGCAGGAGGAAATGGCCTCAAACAGGGGAGATTCAGATTGGATACTAGAAGACAATTTTTTCACTGTTTGGGTGGTTGGGCATTGGAATAGGTTGCCCAGAGAGGTGGTATGGCCACCGTCCCTGGAGGTGTGGAAGGCATGGGGATCCGGCGCTGGTGACGGTTCCGGGGTCCAGCAGCAGTGCTGGGCGGATGGCTGCACTGGGTCACCTAAAAGGCCTCTTCCAGCCCTGACCATGCCGTGATTCCATCCTTCCATGCCGCAGGGCCGGGACACCCGCAGGCCCATTCCTGCAATGCTTTAACAACTCCCATTTGCCCTCGGCTCTGCCAGCGGGCTCGGCGACTGCTGGGGCGGGCTGGCTGAGGCGGCCGCGGGCCCTGCCCGCCCGGCGTGGCAGCGCGACACGGCCGAGCTGCGGCGGCTCCCGGGGCACGGCGG
>VZRO01003401.1:1453194-1536189 GCA_013397915.1 Daphoenositta chrysoptera | reverse complement strand
GCGGGCCCGGCGCCGGGAGCGCCCCGGTGCCGGCTCTGCGGTGGGTTGTGCCTCCTCTAATTCGGTGGTCGGGGAGACGCACCTGCAGGTGCGTTGAGAGCAGCTGCTGCGAGCCCCGGTCGAAGAGGTCTTGTAGCGTGAGGTTTCGTATCTCGAGGGTTTTAGTCTCCGAAAAGGGGAAGAAGCAAAAGCACCCAGTGTCTATTTGTTCAAAGACAGCAGTTTAAAAAAAAATAGTAACGGTGGAAAAGAATTATAATGGTGGCATTTCTACTTTAGCAGCGATCTGTTGAGATTTATACCAAGGGGATGTTCTGTACATTGTGGTGATTTCACTTTAATGATACTGAGACTTTGCTTTCGTCACCCAGAGCCTGCTGTTCACTTCGCGTTCTGTCAAATGTACTTTGGCACACAATGAAACGTAGGCAACCTCAGCCTTTAACTTTGAGCTGGAGGAGGTCGAGCTGTTTATCTTCAGTTTAAGAAAGCAAAACTGCATGGGAACTTTATGCTGTAGGAGAGCGTTAGTGTCCAGGCCAGACAACAAATTAAGGTAAGGATTGTCGATCTGGTACTCCATCTGGTACGTTGTGTAAAGATGTAAAGAACTTTTCAGGGGAATTGGTGCAACATGAAGGGTTGGAACTTCGTGTTTGTAGAAGGTTTGTTCTTTGATGTCTGTGGGCTTTGAGCCTTGGTTTGGAGTAGAATAGAATTTTTTGTTATGAAGGTATTAAAAGTGAAATGAAGTTGGATCTAAGTTCTCATTGTGTTATGTTTTTTAATTGAGAGCCACTTCACATATTCACTGAGACTTTAGTCAATTTCTCTGTTCTGTAGAAATATAAAAACTTTTGGGTTAGCCGGAGGCAGTAAATATTTACATTGTTTGCTGATAATGAATGAAATTGGCAAGATTTTTTCTCATGCATGTAATGATCACAGAACTCGAAATTCTGTGGTCCCATTTTGAATTACATGCCTCCAAGCTGAAGAGGTGATGGCCTAACAAATGGAACATGAGTCACAACCAGCTACCTAAATGTCAACCAAGGACCTATGCAAATATATAACTTAGAGTAGGAAAGTTGGTTTTGAAGTTGAGGTTTAATTTCTGCTCATGGATAGTACTTTTCATTATAGAAATATCACTGTTTGGGCTCCAAAAACTGCCCAGTATTGTCTTTTAACTGTAAAGCTGTTGAAACTGTAGAAATAGTCTGAATTAACATAATGATCTCATTTAATGTATTGTTATACTAATGAGTAATCCTGTTTAATGGAACTGTTCGTGTAAAAGCTCATTGGAGTAAAATCCATTACTTTTGGACCTGATCATCCTTTAAGAGGGATTGGTTATTTGGAATAAACCAGTTAGTCGGAAATGTTGGCACGGGCTGTCTAGATAAAAAACCATCATGCCATCAGTCTTGAAATGAACATTGCTTGCCTGGAATCTTTAGAAAGTGTGGATCTCTCAAAGTGGAAAAGAGATGAAGGAATATAAGATTACAGAAAGTAATGTGATAAAATATATCAGCAGTGGTTGTGGTGTTCTCTTTTAGCCATTATTCGCTGTAAACAGCAGCACCATCTTCTTAATTAGGAGCTTTCAGACAGGGTTAAGTTCCATGCCAACAGGGATGCTAAGGAGATCAAAATACTAATGGTGCTTTTGATAATTAGGTTTTAAATCCTGTATTGTGTTTCAGTTGGAGCAATAAAAACAGATTATGTAAATCTCTGGATACCTGCACACATGTATGTTACAGTAAAATCCCAACAGCATTGAGTAATTGTCCCAAAGTTGAAGTTTGGCTAGTCAGGAAGGATCTTTGCATTTCTTCATAGCCCTGGGACACACACCCCAGCTCACTCTTAAACTGCTACCAAGTAGGTGCATTTTGGGAGACATTCTGGGAATGTTGTTTCCTCCTTAATCAAAAGTAGCTGGATTTGCAGAGATCTGGACTTTGCTCAGTAGCCATTCTCTGTTCTAAAGGGAGGATTCAGCTGTAGCAGTTCTGCTGACAATATCCTGTAGGAATTGAAGAAAGTCTCCTCAGGGTGTGGGGGTTTTTGCTTATCCCCGGTCACATGGGGCACTGGTGTTGCAAGTTCTTGCTAAAATGCCTTTTCCACTGCAGATTGTCGGGTTTTTCATGAGCACTCAGTCTGTGCTGAGTTGAGGTCCTGCTCTGCAGAGTGCATTTTAATGGCCTTTATTGAAGAGCTACTGGCAATGCTGGCAATGTCCTCGCTGCAAGGAGGCTTGGCTTCTTAGCCAGAGGAAATGGATGATAAGGGTTTACTTTGATGAGGTGGCTGAACAACTTATGGATCAGGAATAACCCTTAAATTGCAATAATTTCTGCTTTTATTCCCTGAAGCCAAAGAAATTCTGTGCTTTTAGGCTAATCAGCCCAGATGGCTTGTGACACACACAGCACAAGAGAAGCATCCAGGGAGAACTGAATGTCCCAGCTTCTCCTGACTCAATAATATATCTCCTTTAGGCTGGAGATTCAAAAATCTCTTCTAGATAGATGCAGAGTTTATCACTACAGTGTGGGTTTGGATGATACTTCGATACACATTCTTTTTGTAAATTGTATTAAAGATAAGCTTTACTTAAATGCAATTTTTTTCTGGTCTCATATGTTAAAGTCATTACATAGCCACGTTGATGTGTGTTTTTGGTGAGTTGAGGGATGCTGTGGCTTTTGAGTAACCTTCATCTCAGTAAGGCATAGGTAGAAACTTGGCAAGGCCCAGGCTGCTGCTGTCAATAGCAGGAGCCTTGAGGAGAGGAGCACAATCTGTCAACTTGCATAGCCTTGTCTATCAGTAAAAGAGATTAAAAACGGAAAAAAAAAAAATCTTCTTTGTGTAAATATTTTAATCATGAAAGCTTTCTGAAGTGGTAATTTGTGTAAGTATAGCTTTGCTGTTACTACACTGAGATCCTGATTAGGCAAAACAAACGATATGTATCACCTTCCTGTAAATTTCAATAAAATACAACATAGATGACTAACTCTGAAACTGATCCTGTGACAAACTGTCACTGCTAACTGAAGTTGCATCTCAGTTTCTTGGAGAATCTTTTTGTTTTTCCCCTTCAGTTGCAGACCTCTGAGGATACAACAAATATCTGTGTCTTCCACACTGTAGGAAGCTGACCTTGATAAGTACATTCTGATATAGCTGTTGGTGTGTCAGAAAGCTGGTAGAGAAACACAAACCACACGTTTAAATACTGGAGGCTGCCAGTCTGTTGTCAAAAACATGTTGGTATTTGTTATGCTGTGGCAATCTTGCAGAGTTATTTGGTACTCAGACATTTTTAGAGAGTTTGGTTTTGAGACTGGGAACTGATCTGTAGCAGTGGAATTGTAGACAGAAGCTGTCTTGAGTCCCTCACTAATGAAATGAAACTCAGTAGCAAGAAAGTGATACTTTGAAGATGTGGTGTACAAATAAGAAAGTTTCAGCTGAAAGCTGAAATACACCAGGGTGTGCTGCAGTATTTTTGATCAAGGGTGGATGTTAAAGAGAAGTCAAACTTCAAATAATACAGTATCTTCTTGAAAGCACATAGATATGAAACAAACTGGTGTGTTTGGCAGCAAGGAGAGCAGGTATCAGTAGCCTGTTCTGGCAGTGCAGGGAGTTTAGAAGTAGTTTTAGTAGTTTTCCTTGGGAATCTGTGCAAGACAATGAAATAACCTTGAAAGAATTGTTGTTTGGGCTCTGGAACTCCTTGCTTAAGGCAGTCATGGATGCAAAAAGTTGAGGGGCTCAAGGACAGGTTACACAAAATAGTGGACAAGAGATTTGTGGAGGGTTCCTAAACAAACTGCATCAGATTTAAGAACTTCTATGAATTGAAAGCAGTTGAAGGTTGAGGAAGTCACATTCTGTGTTTGCCCTGATCATCCCTTCCCTGGTGCATTTTTATTTTAAGGCAACCACAGGAGATAATGGAATTTTTGTATTCTTCACCTCAAAAATAAAATTGACTAGCGGAACTATATGGAGAATTGAATCTGGGCAGTGAAGTACCATCATCCACACACACTGAAATACCATGATTTATACAATATTTCCAGCTTATCCAGTATTCACTGTCTGTCTTTGATGATAGCACTATTAAGGATTTTCTTTGTCAGTCCTTTTTCTAGTATTTTCTTTTAATCCAGCAGTGGCTGACTTAACAATATCATTTTTTTAAAGATGCGTAGCAATGTGCTGACACGTTCTTGTCTCGAGATCATGATCTGCTGTGAAAAACTGAACTATATTGAAATAGCATTGGCAATATGTAGAAAAGAAAATCTCAGAACTACTTTTTTCTATCTTCCTTCTGCTTCATCTTGTCTAATCTTGCTCAGTTATCACATGTGTACCTCTTCAGGCTTATTGAAGATATCCCAGTACCAGTGAGTCTGTGAATTACATGCAGTCTCTTCCTATTATCTCTGCTTGCTATTCAGCTTAACCTATAACTAGAATTCTTACTTGGGCAGCAGGAGAAAGAGAGAAAGAAAGAGTGTATGTGGCTGGAGGGAGGAAAAAAGCAGCTTACATATTGGTTGAAAACACAGCCTCATTGAAGATTTAAACCCATGGAAATTCTTAATCTTAAGATACTCACATAGATAAACTGTTCATCAGCAGTTCAGACAGGAAGTATTGTTTCTGTTATTAGTCATTACTTAATCATTACAGAATATATACTGAAAAATATGTTTTTATCACTGTGAGAGGGCTCTAGCTCAAGACAGCTCAGTGTTTTTACATGGAGAACATGCATCAGTTGATTAAACAAACTAGAGGAGTAGGTTGGACAACATGGCAGTCTAAAAAGGGATATTTCCAGTTATAATTAGTTGTATACCAAGTTTCACTTGGCTTTCAGCCTGCCTGTTTTTATCAGCAAGAAAATCCTGCTCCAGCTAACGTGCATTACTATGTAAGAAGTAGAAAACAGAAACTGGTAACCAGCTGTTTGTTACTGAGTCAGTGGTGAAGTAAATCTTTCTTAGAAGAGTTAGAGATTGGAAAGGTGTGTTTGAATCACTTGGTGGCAGTGGATAGTGCTGAGGAAAAAGGGTTATTCCTCTGTTTTTAAGTGAAGTATTTGCCAGAGAACAGCAGGTGATTCCTACTGGTTTGCAGTAGGACATTGCTTTTTAGACAGATGCAATCTTTCTGGATTTATTCTTACAAGACAGATTAAATTACCAATGTCAAATGCTGTTGCTGAAGGACTAATGGCATCAGCAGAAGCAGGGGCCTGGTTCTGCTGTCAGTTGCTTTGATGCTGACATAATCACAAAATTTTTTAAGGAGAGATCGAGATCTGACATTTCACTGGTAGAAAGCTTTAATTCTAGACTGCAACTGATGTTTGGAATTTTTCAGTCAATCTTAGACACAGCATAAAATTTAATTTGCCTTTATGATGTAAATAGTGATGCCACCTTTAAAACTCTTCAGAAAGGCAGGTTTCTGATTACCTGCTGCCTTATTAGTAATGTAAGAATGCCAAAAATTTACCTGTTTGAGAAACCTTGGAAGAAAGACTCTGATGGGAGAGTCCCCAAAATCTGTGTACTTTTGCACAAGCATATATGCAATTATGGCTTATCTTGCAGGACAAAAATCTTCCTAAATGCAAGGAAATGTTAAGGCAGCATGGGAACCTAGAGATGAATGTGCTTTGTAGTCACGGTACCTTTGGGGTTGTTTTTGGGAGGGCTTGGGAGGTGGTGCTGGTGAACGATTAACAGTTTTTGGCTTCTTTGTAGCTGTGTAACTTTGTCTTTAGGTTACAGGGCATGAGAACTCTAAGGCAGGCAGATGCCTGTCTTTTCTTAAAACAGTTTTTCCCTATTATGTTTGTTATCCCTGCAAATGTGGTAACAATTTAAAGTATCATCAAAGAGAGGAGCTAGTAAAGGCTCTTTGTTTCTCCAACAAAGATGTTGAAAACAATGCAACTTTTGCATTTTAAGAGCTATTAAGCAACCCTAGTGAAGAAGCTTGACTTGCTCACTGAGGATGAATCTCGTTGATTGGTTCAGTTCACAGGAACTATGCAGTTCCTTGCATAACATAACGAGTGAAGTAATCCACATAATTGAATTCCTTCTAGCAGGGGTGTTTCTGTGCTGATGTATTGGTCATGATTATGTTAATTGTTTCTGATATATAGCAATATATCCCTCCCACCTCTTGCAGTGTTCTTGGGGTCAGCACACTTTAATGAAGTGCTTTTCTCATCGGGGCCTTGTGTTCTTTGGATGTCCAGTGAGTGCCACTGTGTTCTGGGTCTTGTGTTTTGGAGTTTGGAGTATGCAGGACTGCCTGGTGTTTGTATCTGCAGGTACAGACTGCACATTGCTTGCCCAGGTTTAGCACGATCTGCTGAAGAAAGGAATTGACTTCCTCTAAGAGGGTGCAGCAGATGAATAGCAGCTTCAGAGAGGAGTCATGCATCTCCAGTGCTTGATTCCAATTTCTAGCTGACCTCTGTCCCTGACAACAGTTAGGCTGTCAGCATAATGCAGGAAAGAGTAACTATCATTGCATTTCATGTCTCACTTATGAGCAAACCGTAATAACCTGCATTAACACTTAAGAGGAACACGAGATTGCACTGTCAAGTCTTCCTTCCTTTTCACAGACCCTGATATTCTCTTTCACTGGGAGTAATTTATCTGTACCCCCAGTTATCCTCTTTCATCTTTTTTTTTTTGTGCTGAAGCTGCTCTTTGCTGCAGCTGGCTAAACATCTGGACCTTGGCTGCCTTCCACCTTGTTAGTTGTGTAAGAATGCCAAAAATTGGGGCAACTTTATTTGTTTGAGAAACAGGTGTTTAGCAAAGGTCTTTCTTGTAGGTAAAGTATGCATGACTTTTTTTTCAATAAAATCTAAAGGGGCTTATGATAGCTCATACCCTGTTTTGTTTCAATGTTTTGGTAAGGTTTGATGTAAAAATTTGGAGTTTAAAAATTTATAGTTTCTCTTTTTCTAATATGAAAAGAACAACTGGGCAACAATTACCAAGCATCCATGTCTGGGCAGATAGCACTTAGCCCTTTTTTGCTTCCTTGAGGTGCCTGATGCTCTGTGTGAACAGCATTAATGGCAGAGTGAATTGACAGTGTGGCCCTGAGGGATGCAAAGGGAGTTTTTGATTCTGGAAGTATTGTGATGGCTTTCTTCTACAAAACAGAGTTGCATTTCCCTATTTCTTTTTCTCCAGTAAGTGCTTATGTCCTCTTGCCTTATCAAACATTAAGGATTCTGATGAATAAGAAGAATGCTTTTAGAGGTGGTAAGGGATGTCATATTTTCTGCTATACTGACTAAAGGTATTGCTCAGTGTTAAAAATCCAGAAACTCCAATCTCTTTATGACGTATTTCTTGCTTCCTTCTCCCTTTATCTCTGTTCATTGTCGTGTTTTGCTCATGTTCTTTGACCTAGTGTGTTTTGACAGTAAAATTGAGCACAAGAGCAGCTTGGATAATTGGTTTGCTTGGTGTTTGATAGATCAACCCTTAAAAGTGGCTAGAACCTCGTAAGTGTGAGGGAGGAAGAACAGAAAAGGACGTATCTCTAAGCTGTCTTGATATCTGAAAACAGAATCTCACAACTTGGGACACAGAAAAGCAAGGTGATTTCAGAGAAATAGAACAATAAGCACTCACCACCTTGGAATTTCTCGCTCTACTTCCTGACTATGTTGGCTTCAGAAGGCAGAGTGTCAGGGAAGCTGCTGTTAATCAGAGCAGTTTGGACATAGGAAAGCAAGAGAGGCTGAAAGTCATGGATGCCTTCATAAAGCATTAGGAATTGGTTCAAGAACAGGTGTTTTGGAGAAACTGAAGACAGGAGAAAGAAGGCAGGCTTGGAGGATTTTACTGCAGAGCTGATAAATCTCACTGGATCTTGGAGTGGAGGGAGAGAAGGCACTTTTGACTAAACTGAAACCAGTCTGTGCAGAGTAAACAACACCAAAAGTTGTAAATACTCAAAGTTCAGTCTTGAAGCCATCAGAAGTTCGAGTTGCATTCTGATTTGAGTTCATACAGCATGCACAGTTTCCTCAAGATTCATGATCATTAATTCCTCAGGGCTTGTCATGTTCAGAGCAGGTGTTTGCCAGCTGGATCTCTTGCCTGTTTCTTCTATACTGTTAAGCTCCCAGAGTCCTCTTGAGGCTGAAAATTGACTTGCAGCCATGCTGCCCATCTAGCAGTGTTTTTAAGTGTGTGCTAAAGAAGCCTTTTGCTGCTTCTGTTGCAGGGACCTCCCAGATTTTTCCCTGCTGACATTCAATCCCTCCCTACACCCGTGGAAATAAGATATTTTCGCATAATTGCTCTAATGCATTACTAATTACATCTGTAAGAAAAATAGTTCTTAAGTTGTGCTTATTTCACCACAAATCGGTGGTGAAAAGATCTGCATAGTATTTGTCCTGAAAAACAAACAAATAACCAGAAGCTGCGGTGTTAAAACCCAGAGGTGTAAGAGGTGATTTTATGAGCTGTGCACAGGACAGAGCTCAAATACACATGCACTCACATTCCTGTGAATGAAACACAGGTCTGAAACTGCTGGCATGGCAATAGATCTGCAGAGGGGAATTGCTCTGGCCTGTCACCAGTCTGTCAGATGTGTTTCATCCATCAGCTGGGTATTCTGCACTGCTGTGACAATAGGAGGAGAATTCGGTCCCATTCAGGGATCTGGGACTGGAAAATGCTGTTATCTTCCTGCTGGCAGGCATCATAGGGATGGCAGTATTTTAAGGTGCTTAAACTTGGAAATGTATGAATCTTTAAGCTGTCTTCTTCTGTAGGGCAGAGTCTCAGATGCAAAGCTGGACTTTGCTGAGAAGCTAATGTGCAGGAAACTGCCTTCCTGGTGGTGCTGAGACAAAGTGTGAATGGAATTAGAGTGATTGTTGTGCTTGCCACAACTGTGCAGGATTTTGTCGAGGTGTAAATAATCCTGTAGAGAAAGTACCAGGGAGGGTGAGAATGAATATCCTTTTGCTTATCACCAGGATCTTGAATATCCTTGAAGGTAAGGATGTAGCAGCTTTTCAGTTAATTCAGATTATACTTCAGAGAGGGTCTGTGGGTTTTAACTGCTTTTCCCTGGATCATTATGTAAGGCTAGGCTCTTTATAATTAGCTTAATTCCTGATTAGGCTTGTGTGCACTAGATAATGTATTTCCCAAGGCAAAGAATATAAAACTTGTTTGCCCAAATGTCAGTTTTTTAAAAAATCCATAGATTGCTTAAGTCTAAAAATAGTTTGAATTTCTTTATAGTAGAGGAGGCTACAATTTAAATTGTATTGAACCTGAATCTTCTGGGATGCAGAAATCATACTCTAACTTGTAGGTACAGCACTGCTTGATAAGGGAGTTTCATTGTTAGGCTAGTGTGATCTTTCCTAGTAGACATGTAAAGATTAAGGATGTTTTAGGGAACTTAATAAGAAAATTCCCCGTTTTCTGGGAAGCATCTGCCAGACTTGATGCTGTTAAGTTTTAGTGGTTTTTTTGATGACATTGTATGTCAATGAAGCAAATGTAACCTGGACTTGAGAAGGTGGCACAGTAGTTACAGATAAGTAGCTAATAAAATACAGACAAGTATTGTTTGTCTTTTAATTTAATTATCTGAAGTGTTCTAAGCTATCAGTATAGTTTTCTTGAAGATAATGTGTTGTCTTTGCCTACTCAAGGATAAATGAGCAAGAGTCCTTCCTAGAGAACTGAAGGGTCTCCTTTTCAAGTTTAATTTGCAGCACTTGGTGGAGGATTAAAGTAATCTAATTAAACGGCCTCGTTTAAATTTTGCAGTCACCTAAGAGATGGTAGACAGATGTGAAAAGGGAATTATCCGTAAAGCATGCAAGTTAAATTAGCAACTTTCTAATTGAACTTTTTCAATTTGGAAGATTTCTTCACAAGACTTGCCTTTTCTTTAGAGTTGCGTTATCTTCTGAGGAATCTGCAGCATGATGCTTGCTGGGAGTGAACTCATCAGCATGTTAAAGGCCATTTTTTATTCATGGAGTTATTAAAAAAAAGGTGTACTCTATTGTATGTAGTTGACATAAAGTAAATATCTTTGATGTTGCTACTAAAGCCTGATGCTATTTTCCTGTGCAAGGTGTGCAGGTGCACTGTAGGCAAGAAGCCTGACATTAGACACTTCAATCCATATGCAGGCAGGTATCATACGTGGTGAATGAAATGTTCTGCTGCTCCCAGGGGAAATACTTGTGACCTTCTTTGCACACCTTTGTGCCTCTGGTGCACAAGAATTCACTGAGTATTTGAAAAGTCAGGATTTGTGTATTTCAAAATGGAAATTCACACACCAGTTGCAGAATGTGGATTCTGAGGTTTTCACAAGTTAGGAGCCCCTAAAAACCCTGTCTTCAGTACCTTTCTCTTTCTGTCTTTGTAATGTAGATCTGCTTCCAGAAGTACTGCTCTGGGGCATCCTATTCACCGACAAATCCTAAGGGTATTTCAGTTTGCATGAATTTAATGCCACTTTGATTTTATCTTCGATTTTATCTTCGATTTCATCTATGTGTTTTTAAGCTAAGTGTTCCTTAGTGAGGTCTTGCAGCTTGGGGAGTGACTCACTTTAGGGTAATGCTTGCTGTGGTTACTCAAGATATTTTCTGTACTTTGACTAAGTAGTTTTGAATTTACTTACTAACACTGACCTTAACACAACTGTTGCACTGTACTTCAGGTCTTGTACATGAATAAGATGATTTCCAAAATAAACAACACTCTCCATAAAAAGAGGAAACAGTGACTAGGAATGTGAATCTTGATTTGGGGATGTCAGTTAGGTCTGGGAACAAAAAATGTTGTGGTGAGATGCATGATGAGTGGTCATTTCCTACATTTTAGGCGTTGGGGAAACTGAAAAAAATCTCAAAAAATCAGCTTTTAGTCAGATTTTACATTCTAGTTTTTGCAGGTTTACATTGCTGACCACAGGTTTGTGCTATGTCATATTTGTGGCTTTTTAATAAGTACTAAATCTTAAGTTTATAACTTAATAATTGTAACACAGTTGAAAAGTTTAGTTGGTTGCTCAAAATGGGTAAATGAAAAAAAAACCAACAAAAAATCATCCAACCCCTCTTCAAGTTTATTTTATAGATTACAAAAGGAAAACAAAAAAAAGATGGTTTATGTAGAGAATGAAAGCTGGGGGATGGAGCTGTGATCTGAAGAACATATTACTGCCAAATAACTGCTGGGACTCTGGCATTCCCAAAATGTGTCTGGATTACTTTTTATCAGCATGGTGGAGTTAGGCACAGAAATGTAGGAAGCATATATATATGTTCATATATATATATGAAACATATATAACATATATAGCTGCAAATGTTTAGAAAACTGTATTGTTAATGTGTGGTTGATTCAGGTTTAATGTTGTTTTATTTTATTTTTCTTTCTTAGATTCAAGCACCCTTTTGGACCAATGTACCAAATAGCTCATGGAAGAAAAAAATCAAACCAGGACATCCTTGGTTTCCAGGCTACCGAAATATGGAACGAAAACTTTAGGGAGTGTTTTGCAACCTATGCCAAACGGGACGGCTGTGAACTTAGCAGGGAGTAATGGTGGCAAAAATTTCGGCAGGCACAATGGCACTGTTGGAATGTCTTCCTTTGCTTTCAACTGGAAAAAATCAAATAAATATCAGCTTAACGATCAGAATGCAAGGGAGGCCAACTCCAAACGCAACTCTAATGAAAAATTAATTGATTCTGAGAAGTATCCTCAATCTCAAGGAGCATTGAGCAATGATGAGCTCAGGGTGGGTTTGAACACTACTGCTTCGGTTGCGTCAAAAGCAGCAAAGCAAACCAATATGTTTGTATCTTCTACTGAGGAATTAAACCCAAAGTCTATACCTGGACTCTCTAGTTCAGCTAAATTCACCAAAGGTACCCTGTCAGGAAGGACATGCTCTGGACTCAATGCTCCAAGATCAAATTTAAATGGGTTTTATGGAAATCGGCCGGTGGTAGGTTTGCAGAGACCTAGAGCTAATTCCGGTGCCACAAGGACAAGTTCAGGAGAAAGCCTGGCACAATCTACAGACAATAGCAAGGCTTTCTCCTGTGACAAAATGGTAAGATCACAAAGTTTTTCACATTCCATTCAGAATTCTTTCCTTCCCACTGCATCTCTAACCAGGTCACATTCCTTTAATAAAGCTGTGGATCTTACAAGGCCTTATCATAGTCAAAATCTGGCTGCCAGGACGTCGCAGAGGCCCACTCTGCTGTCAAGGAACGCGTGTCAGTTGGATGTACCCAATGGCAATGAACCGGTGAAGTACGGGTTTACCAGACCGTACTCGGCTACGTCAGCTCCTTGCTCCAAGAAACCCCCACTGTCAAATGGATCTGGGTCAGCACCTTCCTATGGATACAGATTAAGCCGGCCCTCTCTGCTGAAGCCTTCGAGGCAGCGCTTTGCCGGGAATACCGTGGTGGATGGCAGCAGAAGCGCGGCTCCGGGCACGCGCATCGTGGAGAACGCGGAGATTTCAGCAAGTATCAACAGAGCCGTTGATAAAAGCAGCATTCTAGAGAGCAGTGCTCACAGAACAGAGCCTGCTGAGGGCCTGCACGACAGCCTGGGAAAGCATGGGGCAAAAGTCGTGTGCATGAGCGATGATGGAGATGAAATATCTATATCTTCCTTGTCATCCTCGGAGAAAAACGATTTGAGTGAAGACTTCAGTGATGATTTCATAGATATAGAAGATGCAAACAGACCTGTACAAATCCAGCAGAAGGAGAGTTGCCTTCAGGAATTAGAGCACGGGAGCAGAACGTCCATCGAGCCATTCACGTCTCTCAAGGAAGGTGGAGGATCTTGCTGTAATGCTGATGACTGGCTTGATATAAATGTGTCTGGTAAATACCTTTTTTATGTTCTGTTTGAAATTTTAGGTGCTAAATCAAAATTCTGTAATGCTAATTAAGTTAGTGAATATAATTGCCCATTACTTGTGAATTTTTTCAGAATGTAACTTTGCTCTGTGCTGGCATATTTCTTTGCTTATGCCTTTTCTGCATCGTAGTTTCTTCTCTTTGAAGAGCTCTTTGTGATAAAAATGAAGGTGACCTCCTTTAAACACATTTGTGGTGTGGTTGTGGGATTCTTCATATCCTTGCTTTGCCATTCATTTTCTGGGTTGGTGATATTTTAAGCAAATTTCACCTCGTGCTCCCTCCACCTCTGTAGGCAGAGAACAGCTGTAACTGCTTCGAAGTAGTGGAAATTTGTGTAGGATGTCTCATTAAATGAGTTCAATTATAAACAGGACTGTTACTGGGGGTTTTTTTGTTTTTTCTGATGCATATTAATTCTTTAAAAATTAGTTGAAGACACAAGAAGATGCTTTTGAATGCCACATTTTCAAATCTTTGATGGGCTTCTCATGATAAAAGCTTATTTGAGAGATGTTGCAATTGAAAGACAACATCCAAAGGATATATTTTTGGACCCACCTTCTAATATGTTAAAGAGATGCAGATTTCTAGAAAGTAGCTTCCACGGTGGGTGAATTAGGGCAGTGTAAAAGGTTAGCAAAGATGTAGGTTGGAAGATTGCTTAGTTGTAGCTGCCAAACCAGCTTGAGCTTTTCCCTCTTCTGGGATGAGGGAGCAGTGCTGTAGAAAGCTTTCAGGTCTTTCTGTTACAGTACAGCTCCAGCAAAGTTAGCACCCCAGTAACAGGCATTTCAACGTTTATTTTTTGAATATTGGATTGGTTTTGGAATCTTAACTGTTGCTGTTTTCTTTAAGCAGTGGATGACAACAGTGAAAGCACAAAACACACTACTGAGAATGTCATCTCTTCAGAGATGAACTACAGAGCTGGCTCCTCCTTTGAGCTTTCTCCATCTGACAGCTCTGACGGCACATACATGTGGGATGAAGAAGGGCTGGAACCTATAGGAAGTGTCCATCCATGTGGAAGTTATGACTCTTCAGAAATGAACAGCATAGTATGTATTTCTGTGCATAACTTGCATCATTACAGTGTGTGGAGTGTATTGCTTTTTAAAGTATATTTTTAAAATATTAGTGCTTTTTAAAAATTTGGTAATTCTTTCCTCTGTTATTGATGGCTTTGTGAAACTTCTTGTTTGTGGAGAGGTGACCTTGAATAGGCTGCTTGCACACATTTTTCTCTTTCCTTATTCTAAAGTCAGGACAGAACAGGTCCTTCCATATGCAATCTCACAGTAGTGCTCACAAAGAATAAAGGGATTTGATTTCTGCAAATGATAGGTTCAATACCTCCTACTAATCTCTAAACATAGGAGTGAAAAAACCAGAAAATAGCTGTTGCCTGTGTGGCTTCTTGCCTTTCTTGTTTCTGTGCTGTGTGCTCACAGGGCCCCTGTGAGCTGGAGCTGATTTTTGATTTCTCAGTTTGTTGAAGCATAGAATCTTTGAGGTAGAGAGCTGGCTGCAGCTCACTGTAGCAGGGCTCTTTGTACATCTCCAGTGGGATACTCAAGATGCAGCACAGCCTTTTTCTTGCTGCTAAACTCAAACTGATCTGCAAGAAGCATCATTCAGTGTGAGGAGTGGATGGAGAGTTGTTGCTGTGCTGTGATCCTCCATCTGAGATCAGGGAGCCAACCTTGGGATTGCTGTGGGCCTGAAGAAAATCCTGTCTGTCCTGTTCATATCCCTTTCTCTGCACAGACTTCTGAATTAAGCAACTTGGATTTTATTAACGTGATACTAACAATCAGAGCATCTAACAGAGTTAATTTAGTTTAATCAATGTGTCATGCTTCGTGTGTCTGAGGTGTGTTAGGTACAGTGTCACCACTGCCAATTTAGTAATGTAGATACCACTTTCAAACTTGGGCAGAGATAATAATTATATTCTTGTGTGTAACTAAATATGAATTCCTGATCTATTTTCAGCTGCTTGTGGTATTGTTTTCTCTCTGTCTTAAATTATGAGGTTGGTATATAGTGCATGAAAGAGTTTAAGAGTAGTTATTAACTTTTTGTGGCAATTGTGGCCAGCTTGGAAAAGATGTTAGAGAGTTTTGTAGTCTGAGTTTTGTAGCTTTATTGATGTTTATAGGGAAAACCCGAGTTTCATGTAGGCCACTGCAAAAACAAACACCCTTGTCCCCAGACACATGGATGCACATGGCAGGAAAAGAGGGAAGTTTTTAAACTTTGTCCCTGGTAAGTTTTAAATATAGATATTTTGATACATACGCTGAAATGTAACAAACAAAGGGAAGACACTTTTTACCGTGCTTTTGGAGTATATATATATATATATATATATATAGGTTTTGATACATGTAGCCCCTCTGAATTAATTTGTGCATGTGTATGGTATGGGTTGATACTGAATCAATGTGCTGATTGACAGAAGCTGTTGTAAGCCATGTGAGGCAGAGGTGCTTTAGAAGCCTTTGACATTCTTCTTCACTATTTTGGTTTATTTCTTTCTTTATTGAAAGTCAATAGTTTTTAGAGAGGGGTTAAAAATGGAAGAATGTATTACTAGTTTTTGGAGAAGTGGAGAAAGGAGGAGATTGTAAGACTTGGTGTTGAATCTAGAAAATCATGGGTTGTTTCCACCCATTTTGATTTTTATCCTGTTAGTGCTTTTCCAGAATTTCAGTGCTTAGTGTCCTGTGACTTTTATCTGAATGAGAAAAGCATCAATAGCACGTTTTATTTTTTCAAGGCAGAAATGTATTTTCAGTAGCTTGGGTTTTGAGGGGGAGAATGTAGCTCTGAAGTGTTGAATTGCTTCTTAGTAGTGAGATTTGTTGTGGTTTCTTCCTGTACTTGTTGGTTTGTGATATATTTGATTTCTTTAGCCAAAAGATTAAAAAGTGATCTTCTGTATATGAAGATGCAGAAGAATTTCTGACGCAGTTTTTCATTATTTCTGAAAAATTGTGCTCTTGAGTAGGTTACTGTAAGCTTTTGTTCCATATTTTGCCTTTTCTCTACAAGCAAAGAGTATAATGACAAAAAAGTGAAGGCATTGAGAATAATTACTGTGATTAGTCAACACGTCAGATGTTTTGATTGCTGGGAGATACGTGATCAAATTATGCAGTTTCTATCCTCTAGTGTGGTGAGTTAAAAGCAGTTCATATCTGTGTGTCAAAATCCAATTGATGAGAGTCAGATTTAAGAATTTGGAGTGCTTGGGCTAATGCCAGCCTGCCTGCCCCTTGGATTTAGTATTTCCAGGGCAGTCACCAAAGCTGTAGTCCTGGAGTTCCCGTGGCATCAGGCTGGGGTGAGTAGAAGCAATGCAGATGAGTAGCAATTCAGGGAACTGTGTGGTGAGTAATTGGTCATGTTTAGTTCACAATTTGCTGTTTTCTTCCTCATTTCCATCCTGCTGTTGTTTTGTTAGTCTTTTAAGCTGTATCCGTCTTAGTATCGACAGAGAGGAAATGCTAAATGCTTTTCCTCAGCTTTTCCATAGATGGCAGTGCAGCTCCCATTGGGTGATCTTCGATAAGGAGTGTTAGGACCATCTTTTGGGCAGCTTTTGGGCTTCTGAAATGAGAACCAGCACAGGGAGGCAACAGAAGGAACTTGCTGGCCCCTGAAGCTCATTGTTCCTTTTTGGGGAGCAGAAAAGCCAATATCTTTGCTATTCTCAGTACAGCTTTGTTACAAAGACATGGGGGCGAAGAATAAAACAGATTTGGCCTCTTTTAGTACAGTTCTTCTGTTGTTCTTCACTAACTGAGTGAACAGCTGTGGAGAAAATGTGCAATCCAGTGCTGGAGGTTTAAGAGTCATACAAATCTAAATGATATAAGGGGGACTTAAACCTTGGTAGGAAATGTGTGGGGTTTTTGTAAGGATGAAAATATTTTTATTGTCTAATTGCATAACAGAAAATACCTTCTTTCACTATCTCTATTGTTGTTCCATTTCCAGCTTTGAAGTCAACATATCACTTGGTTAACTTTCTAAGTGCTAAACTCCTTTCAAATTTCTAAGCACTGATGTTCTTGGTGTTCTTTATATTCTTTTCAACAGCTGGTCTTTGCTGCTGAGCACCAAGCCACTGTGCTGTTTCTGCTCAGTTCTGTGTGAGCAGACTGATGCTTAGCAGAGCCGTTGATGGCTCTGTAAATGAGCAACAAGGGCAATATTTATCTGCAGGTGCTCTCACTTGATTTTAGCTGTGCTGTTTGCTCCTGCCCTGGGTCTCAGTTGCTGACTGTAATGCCCAGTTCCTTCACTGTTTGATTACAGAAAACTGCTCAGCAGTGCGAGGTACAACTCGTGATTGTAGTTTAGTATATCAGCCTTGCTAGATTTTTGTTTTCATTCAGTTTTGCTTGAAAAATGCTGTTCACCATACATGTAAGCAGTGTAGCCTCAGACAGGGATCCTGACTGCAGTCTCATGGCTCCTTTGCTTGCCCTCTCTTCTTGTAGCAAGGTTTGAGGTGTTCTCTCTTCTCCAGTGCATTAAATAGACACTTGAGAAACAGAAGCTTTAATATGTGTTTGTTCAGAGTGAAGCTTTGAGTATTTTTGGCAAGTCCAAGCCCTTATTTACATTGAGAAGGATAGATAGTACAGCTGTTATTGTTCTGAGGTATCTGCTTGTTTTTAAAGATGCTACAATATTCTAGTGCTCAAAGTCTGCAAGAAGTAAAACTTTAAACTGAAAACATTCCAATAATTTTGGCTTCTTTCTGTAATATTCTCTAGAGAAGAAATTGTTGCATTGTGATTTTAGTTTTTTTAATTCCTTTTAAAGCAATTTCTTTTGGGCCAATAGGTTTGGACAGGAAGCTTTCAGAGTGTTTCCTGTACTATCAGACTGAGTCCTCTGCCCCCTTTTTCCTGTAGGCTCCAGTAGCAATGTGAATCTTACTGCTGTGTTAATTTTTCCTGAAGTAAATAAAGCCAGTATTTTTGGTATATGCAGAGTGAACATCAATGTAATTATAAGGGCATAGGATTATGGAATAATAATTGAAATCTGGCTTGAAGAGACAGATGGGTTTTAACTGCTTTGCTGAGAATTTAATTGCTCTTGGGATGAAATCTGGATCTCATTGGAGTGAATTAGTTTGACACATGGCCAGAATTTTAGCCTGCGTATGAAATAGTTACATTAGTCTCTTCTTCCAGGCAATTTTTGAAATCTTGTAAGATTTTTGTTGTTGTTCTTTGTTATATTTTTTCCCCTTTGTGACTGGAACTTGGGCAAGAGCAGTTCTGAATTAGTTTTTAAGACTAGGCAAAATGCTTTCTGGTTCCTGAAGCATTGGTACTCAGTGAAATATGCTCTACTTCTTAGAGAAAACAAACTTGCTAAAATAGAATTGTTTAGTTCAGTCATTAATGTCTTTCAGTAATTTAGTTATTTACAAGTAATTTAGAGTTAATTGCCTTCATTTTTTTTTTGATAAGTCACTTCTCAAAATGACTTTATAGTAAGGTTTAAATTGCCAGTTTGATTTCTCAAATGAGTAATTTATTAACATGAATTCAGACTTATAATGTGTGTAGTTCTAATTCATTTATTTCCTTAGAGTGAGGTGTTCCCAGTATTGCCTCCTACCAATCTTCCTTTCTTTGGCTGAACTTTCTTTTCAGGAGGCTAATGCCAAAACACTAACTCTTGTTCTATGAGAAGCTGGGCTTTTTAAATTTTGGGATGTTTGGTTACAGCTGTAATGAAAACAGAAGTGCAGTTAAGCTTGAGATAATGGAAAAGTATGTAATCTTTTTCTCAACACAAACTTCTTCTTTTTCTATAACTTTCTAAAAGAGTAGTCATGGGATGAGCCCTTCAGGTGCAAGCAAAATACAAGAAGCACACATTAAAAGCCTTTCATCTAACGAGCCAGTTGAAATTTAGTTATTTTTTCTCTTTTCATCTTTGAAAGAACAACGAAGATCTTTCTCAAAGCAGATAACAGCATTATAAATGCACATATTTCTTGACAGCCTGTACTCAGATGAACAATGTTGACTTACTGCATTTCCTCCTTTCTTAGAATACAAAAGGTGAAGTTAATAAAGAGAATTAATTGCATTTTGTGCTCCCATGATGCTTCATAAAAGTAATTTGTGTGCTTCAGTTGAGCACTTCTTGAAGAAGTGTCTGAGTTTTTTCTGTGCCTGAGAGCAAAGGAATATTTCACCTTAGTCAGTGCCATTTTGACTAAAATTCATTATGACATAATAAATACACACTTCCAATTTTGTTTGTGGTCAGATTTTTTAAAATATATTTCTTTTGCTAGTGAATATGGTACAGTGAGAACTGATGACACTACTAGATGCCCAGTACTCTCGTGAGGGTGCGAGATTGAAAAGAGGGAGAAGACATTATTCTTGTGATGTAATTAATTAATAAAGTATAATTGTTCTAGTCTTAGGGGATCTTAGTATATACCTATATTGGGGTAATTTGGATTTTGAAGTAGCTGTTGCCTTTTTGCTGCCTACCAAGCCTGTAAAACCTTGGAGCTTTTAGTCTTTCTCACAGGTGCCGAGTTTACCTGGCTACTGTTGTGACAGAACAGGACATTGGAGGAGGAAACTGGGCAGCCTCTCCCTATAGGTGTGTGAGTGGATACCAGGATTCACCTGTGTGTCAGAGGAATGAGACTGTGAGAATGTACATGGGACTGCCATGGAGGGGGAGGTGATTTCATCTGCCCAGCAGGTATTCAAACAAACCAAGGTAAATGCACTTCAGAAATCACCTGATGTGGAGCTGTGTATGGGCAGTGATGGAAATCCTTAGTGGCAGATACTCCTCACTGGGCGTGGATGCACTGCAGTGCACAAAGTGTCTGTGAACCTCCTGGCAGTGACTGAGAGCAAACCCAGAGAGCATCAGACACTTTGCAATCTGTGTTGTCCCTCCTTCAGCATTTCCCTCCATGCCCAACATAGTGGAGAACACCTTTTACAGACAGAGAACACCCAGCATCACTGATGAGGAATGGCAGCGTGGAGTTCTGTTTCCTGCTTCTGCCCAGAGAATTTTCATTATTTGCCTTCATCACCAAAGAAATTCCGTCCTGTCCTTCATCACCTGAATTATTCTGTCCTGCATAATTCATTGGTCCTTCACACTACTTTACCTGAAAGCCTGACTTTTGGGTGAGGCCAGTATTTCTCTTGGCAAGAGATACCACAGTAGCACAGGAAGTCTTCTCTGAGATTTTAGCTTTCTAGAAAACGGCAAACAATGTGTGAATTTTTACTTGGGATACAGCAGGATTTCTTGGAAATACATTATCTGGGAAGCTGCCATTTCTGTGGTCAAACTTCCTGCTCAGGTATATATATAGTGATTCTGGGATTGGAATTTATTACACATGTCAGCCTTGAAAGCTGTTTTTCATTGGAAGCTGCTTATTGGAAGTTGCTGTAGTTGGTAACCTCTGTTTAAGCTCCTAAGTTCATGTCCAAATTCCAGGCTCTTTTGTCCCAAGATGTTCATGTCATGTTTTAGAATCTGACGAAAATTATTCTGATTTACTTAAATTGTGCTGTTCTAACTTAGTAGTTTTCATTTTTCCAATAATACAGTTATAGAAAACTATGGCCTTTGTTTTTCATCTTCCTAATTTCTAACAAGCCTATGCCTAAAAATTTGTGTTTGGAAAACCACTAGACTGCTTGGTTCTGAGTTAAAAGCCTCTAAAGTCCGTGCCACCTTTTTGCCTTTAATCTTTATTATGAACAGATAATATTTGTGGACATACTAAAGTAATTGGAGAGCATCCTTGATTAATATGTCCACCGTTTTTAGTAGAAAACTGCAACTGCTATGAAAAATTCAGTCTGTGTTGTTGCTTGTCAATACAGAACTAAGAGCACAAACTTATTTCAGTGTGCTCTGTCAGCTCCTCAGCCATTCCTTTGGTGGAGTTTGCTGGCAGGCAGTTTTCTGCTGATGGCAGAGAAAGGAAATGTCGTGAAGTAGAGACTGATTTTAGAGTGAAAATAGCCACCATCTACTGTCCCACCTCTGCTCCAGTCCTCAACTTCAGAGTTTAACAGCAAGGGAAGGGGGTGAGAACCTGAATTACTTAATGAGATGGCACTTCTGTCTGTCCTGTGTGATGTAGGTGTCCCTGCTGTCAAACATTATTAAGAGGTTATATGACATTATTACAGTTCACAAACCTCTTGTGATCCCGGTTTGAGAGGCATGACATTTTGTGAAGAACCTTTTATGGCAAATTACCTTTTTTCCTTTGGGGTGGAAAAGCTCATATGCCTTCGAAAGCTGCTTCCTTCAGACCTGACAATAAATCATCTCATGCTGTTTTGGCTGGCAGAACCAAGTCAGGCAACTTCACTTTTACTTACGTGTTCTGTTCATGGCATACATTAATTACACCTTTGGATTTGTGTGGTGGAGAGAGGGAGAGAGCGTGGCAGCTGCTGTGGTGTGTGTGAAATATGAGAGCAAACACTGGTGGAAGTGAGCACTTGGTTTATTTCACAGGCTGTAAGGGACGTTTTCTGCATGAGCTGGGAACTGCATATCCACGTGAGAGCTGGTTCTGAGCTTTTGTGCTCTTGGTTCATGCTGTGGAAATGTATCAGGATAATGTGGTATAAATACACTTTTGCAGCAGTGCAGTAAGTGAGGGAATCCTTCCTGTGCTGTTAGCAGCTCACGGAGAGATTGGTCAAAATAGAATCACCGCAAAGCAGTTGGGAGGTATTTGAGGATTGTTTTGGTTTTAATTAGAAACAAGGATATTAAGCTGGCTGTGTAAGAGTAGAACACATTAATGCTGTGTAATGTGTCATATTCAGGTTACTCCAAAAGTCTCGCTAGGGTAGAATTAAAACTCTTGCACAGAGGAAACAACTGAGCTCTTGGTACAGCCATGCCTGTGCTGTTCCTCTGAGGTTATTGTTTGGTTCCTTCCTCAGCTGGGAATTACCTGAAGCCTCTGTATTTTCCCTACACCAAACATTGCACATTTAATACAAGTGCAAGTCAGTGGAGTGAGAATCATTCACAATTATTTCTGCCTGTTAAGAGTAGCTGTAGCAATTACATACTGCTTAATAGTGTAAAATGCTCCATTGTTGGTTAGATAAACTATAAAAGCAATGCTGAACCTCTGGTATTGGTAGCCTTTTTGTGCAAACAGACTGGAAGCAGTGAGTAGGAAGGACTGCTTTTCCTCCTCCTCTGTCACTATTTATGATCACTGCTGACTGCTTTCTGTGGTTGTGCTTAAAAATAAACAGGAAACTCTCTACTTAAAAGCACCAGCCTATGAAAAAAAAAAAAAGAAAGCCTTAAATTTTGCTGGAATTCTGTAGAAAGATGGTTACTGTGCTTCCCCCCATTCAGCTTTCCTCATTGCTGGAGGCTAGATGGCAGTCAAGGAATGCTGCTTGTGGTGCTGCGTGTAGCTTGGGCTGTGTGTTTGAAAGGGCTGTTGCTTATGAATTGGTGAAGTCTCAACTGAATGGCTAATATTTCTGGTTTTCTTTTATCGTTGTGTTATTAAATTTCACACAGATTTTTTATAGTCTGACATCTGCTTTTCTATTTAAAAAGAATTTTAAAAAGAGCAAGTATAGATCCTTCAGATGCAGCATGTAGTAACTTAAGGTAACAATGAATTCCTCTATACCTTCAGTAAATCTAGGTAGAACATACAATGCCTCTATAAAAATGTTTTCAAGAACATAAATCTTTACTTAAGACCGTTCTACTTAACAGTTAAACCAAAAATGTTTTGGATTTTCAAAGTCAAGTTCTTGTTATATTTGTTGTCACAGCAGCCTTCAGTAATGGAGCATGGGCAAAATGACAAAATACTTGTTTGGCTGTTTGGCTTTATCTTTAATGTGGCTCGTACAGTGTACTCCTTTCCTGTCCTGTCTTTGGTAACCTGCAGGGTTCTATCCCACCTCCTCCCTGGGTGGTTTTCTCTGTTTTAAGGACTTTGTTTACAGTGGGCTTTTCTCTTCAGCCCTATAGTACACTATGCTTTCCCTCTGACTGTGCTTTCTGCCTTCACTTATGCGTTCTGTTCAGTTCCTATATAACATTGCCTTTTTGAAGACTTCCTATTTCTTAATTTATCTCTGTCTCAGATGTCGTCAAATGCTGAAAATAGCATTGAAAAAGACCCTTGAGGTTTCCTTCTTTTCTTCTGTCAGCCCTGAATTGTGTCTGACTTTGGCAGTTATCCTTTAGCTGCCCTTCAGATGACTGATTTACCCAGTCTGTTTTCTGTTTGTTTTTAAAAGCCACTTCCTTTTTTTCATTCCTCAAGCACCTGAAATGATGGTTTGTTAGTTTCTGTCCTACTCTCGAGTGTTTCCCTTCACTTGAGTTTTTGGCCAGATTCTCCTGTAGTTCTCTCCCTTTCCTCATGCTTATATTCTGCTGTGGTCTTTTTTCATCCTCATCAGAAGACCTGAGTCACTAAATCAGTAATAAAAACAATTAGTCATTTTCCTTTAGCTATCTGCTTCCTAGAGGTGAAACAAATGAGAGAGGTCTGAGATTGTGAGTTGTGGAAACAGGTAAAAAGTGTTCCTAATACCCACCACCAGTTCCCTCAAAGCAATTGGCTTTTCCAGCAAAATATCCTAACCTGGCATTGGTAGTTTGTGCTCAGACTCTTCTTAATTCTGGTAACACTCTCTGAAATTAATTGTTTGAGGGCTGTTTATCTGGAATTGCTTTGTATTTTTGCACTAACCTCAGTGCCTGACTTCTTCCCTTTTTTTAAAATTCCACTGTAATACATATTGTGTTATAAACTTTCACTGGTCAACATTTTTATGTTTAGTAGGGAGAAATGTAAGTATCTATCTGTCTTCTATTTTGGACACTTTGTGCTTTATTTTGGTTATTTTATAACCTTTCAATACTTAGTGCAAGAAGTGGGAAAGCTGAGAATCAGGCCTCTTGCCTAGGTCTAGCTGTTAAGCTAAATTGGACTCAGATTGGGTGGTGGACTGAAAAATAGTGCTCTTCAGTGGAAGAAAAAGTTTATGATACACGTTGCATGAGGAATTTTAAGAAACTGAACTTTTTGAAAAGAACATTTTGCACTCCAGTTCATTATGGTGAACATGATTTTACAATGAAATTTGAAATTTTGCTTCAGCAAAAGCACCTCTTCTTCATAGAGTTCCCCAGTCTTCAAAGCAGCAGTCTTGATGTTGTTACTCTCTCCAGAAAGAGGTGCTGAGCTCCACGCACCCAACAATTGGGTTAAACCCCAAGCTGTTGCAGGGGAGCTGTTGGTGTGTGCTTGGTGAAGCCGGGGTAAAACGCAGCACCTGAGGACAATCACTCCAGAAGGGATTTGCGGTACATCGATGGGAACTTGCTGAATGTGGTGTAATGACACGCACGGGGTGTGCCTTGCCCTTACCTCTTTTAGCCTTGTCCCTTCTCCTTAGGCAATTACGATGGTTCCCTGCTCTGGGGGTGCTCAGGGCACTCGGTTCTTACCCCGGGACTCACAGATCCTCTGTCTCACCTAATGCTTGCCCTGTTCTACTGCAGGAGCAAGCTAAGCACCACTGCCTGTGTGCAAAGTGGAAAAGCTTTGTGGAGAGAGGGCTTGGGGACAGCATGGCAGTTTGACCTGGGATTTCACAGTCCCAAAATCAATCTCTTCCTCCTTGTACCAGCTTGAAAATCTAGTGCTGAATTAGCCTTGTGAAAAACATACCCCTTTTAATATACATTATTCTTTTCACCTATACAAAGAAAATGGGACTCTTCTTTTTCTGTAACCTGTAATAATTGCTGAAACATGTAATATTCTGTAGGGTTAGAGCTGATGCACTTTGAAAGAATTTTTTTATTTCCTGTTCTGTTTGAGCTCATTGCCTAGAATCACTTCATGATGCTAATTGCTGTTAAGCACACATTATTAACTATGTTGTTCCCGTGTAATTAACTGCAGTTCTTTAATGCCGTAGAAAGAATAACAATGAAAGTATCTAAATTTTCTTTTTTTAAACACATTAATGTGCTGATGAAACTTGTACTTTATCTTGTGGCTATTTCAGGAGGACATTGCTGACATGTACTTATATATTGTATTTCCCAAATAGCTCGCAGGGGGAAGTGCTCAAAATGCATTCACACATGGCCCAGTGATTACCAAGTCTTGGTATTTGCAGTTGTGGGGTTTTTTTGTAGCGTGGAGGTTCCTTTCCTGGGGTTTCCTCAGTGTGGTGAAGAATGTATAATTAGGGAAGCATAATGAAATGTGCTGTTGACAGGAAAGTATGTTTGGAATCTCAAATACTGCCTTTCTTTGACACCATTAGGCTTCCAAAGTTCTGCTTCAAAGTAGTAAGGTGGCTTATCTAGGTTTATTAGTAAACACTCTGGCATATTGTGTTTTTGTATTGTGCATATTTAAATGCATTTGCACAGCAGTGGCAAAGCTCTTCCACTTTCTTTTGTGTTAGTGGCCACTGTTTCCATTTTATTTGTCATGCTCATTAAAGTTCTTGCAGTAGAAGAAAATAATGCTTGTTCACACTAATTTGGAAGATGAAAGCATGACATAGAAACAATTTCTCAACTAGCAAGCTGAAACTTCCTCTCAAGCATGCCTGTGTTTTGCAGAATTGTTTAAAAAAATACACATTAGTGAAAAGACTCCTGGTTCCTGGAAAAATGTAAAGAAATGGAAGCAAAAGTAGCAAAAATGTACAGGCATTTTGTTGTCCCATATATTAAATCCATGTTTCATTTAAATGACTTTCATTTTTTTTGTGAAGCTTTTCTATAGTTGGATTTATTATTATTCCCAATGCCTTGCTGTGTAGGTTTTCCTGTTTTTTCCTGTAAATGCATAGAATGCTATTTGTGAACAAAGCAATTCAGATGGGACTCTGAAATATGATGAAAACAGGTGGTTTTGTCTCAAGTATTCCATCTTTCCTTTATATTGCTCATGTTTTACAAAGTGCGTATTAACTATATTCATCTCACACTCTTCCTCCTAAGTCAATAAATAAATTGCCCTGCAGAAATACAAAATGTTTAATGTTCTGTGTCACAACCCAACCCCCCCAAAACTCTTAAAATATGCTTAGCTCTTGTCACCATTTATAGTAAAATACAGCAGTGATTTGTGAGCACTGTAGGAAGGCTGCTGAAGAACAGCTGGAGCAACATTTCAGACAAATGCCTGTTCACGTTCTTCCCTTCACCTGTGACAAAGCAAATCTAAGAAGTGATAGCTGGCACAGGGGTGGCTTTCCAAGGAAATACTGTTTTGCAGTGTGTTCACAACCTGTGTGCAAGTATTCACTTAGGTATTTAATGATCACATTACTATGAGAAATAATTACAAAATACTTATTTGGCTTAATATTTGGTCAATTATTCAATATTGGTGCCAGGCATCACCTGTAGGGGTAGCCAATAAACCTAAGAACAATCTGTTTCTGCTATTAGCAAAGAGGCCAGTGTGAAGTGCCTGAGTCTGGTCTCAGGCCTTAAAGTCCTGACTGTTACTGGGAGCTCAGGAGGTGGAGCTGGATATCCACAGCAGCTCCTCAGACCTGCTTCGAGTTGTAGTCACTTGGTGTTAGTAAGTTTGGTTTTCTTGGAGCATTGAAGTGAAAGGGTGTCTGTGTTCTCTGCCCAGGCTGCTGTGGCTGCTCAGTGCTGGCAGTGTCTGCACCGTGAGCTGCCTGTTCCACAGCCTGGGCCTGCTCTGTTTCCCTTCTTGGTATTCCAAAAGCAAGAGGGGTCAGTCTCTGTCTGTTTAACACTGACTGGGCTTGCCCTCATTGCAGTCCTTTAATACACCTGACTATATTTAATATGTATAATTAATTTCGCACTAACGCTTTATTGCATTTTTCTTGTGCCATTAGCACACCCATGCAATGTGGTGGTTTATTAGTCCCTTTAGAAACAGCTTTATATCAACCACAGTCTGAAAGACAAAAAGAAGCAGAGTTTAGTGCTCATAATAGCATGTTTGAAGCTTTGTTGTCCCAAAAAGTCAAGATAACATAGGTTTCCCCCACTTCCTTTCAGTGATTTCATGATAAAATGAGAGCTGAAATAAGGGGATTTAACATCATCTCTTCACAAAGCTGGTTTTGAATCCTAAGTCAACAAAGTAATTGAGTTTCAAAATGCTTCTAACTGTGGGCAAGGCAGGAAATTAATGAATAAAAAAGTCTGTGGAACATTCCATAGGTATCAGGCAGAAAAACCTTTTAATCCATTTTTGTTTCATCCCGCTCTGTTACTGTGTCATGTTAGCAGAGGTGTGTTGATTGTTGTTTTTATGGATGGTCTCTAATAAGGCTGATCCTCACCTCTAAGGAGAGGAGACTTCTGGTAACATTGGATGTGTGCACAATAACACTGTAACAAAACTTTTTATGATGGGAGGGTAAACGAAATATCATGGAAGCAGCTGTATCTCACTCTTCCTTTCTTGCAGGATATCCTGAATAATCTTGATTCATGTGATCTTGAAGATGATGATCTCATGCTTGATGTGGACCTGCCCGAGGACCCACCTCGTGACAAAGGTTAGAAAGGCAGCCAGGCAGTCTCACTGTGAAACTGCTTCATGGGCTTAAGAGATTTTTGAGTTGCTTTCTTCTGACTCTTGACTTAATAAGTCAATGCGCTCTTCAAATTGTGGTGTTTTTTAAAGTAACAACTCTTTCTTTTCTGAAATACAGGAAGGGAGATATTTCTGTTTTCCCAAGTACAACTCTTACATTTGAAAAATTCTGAATATAGAAATGTACTGCCTTGAATAAAAGTGCAACCTTGTTTCACACTGTTTTTTTCTTAAAATTATTTCTATTGAATCAATTTTAAAGCTTTAAGTTAGTCTTTTCGGTCTCATATTTCAGCTATATTTGAAAATGCTGGGACAGTATGTTTTTTAGCTTTGGTGAATGACAGCATAATTCTTTGAGATAATTAATTGTTTTCTTATACAAAATGACAATAAGATATATACATACACTTCAGGGTAGCAGAATATGTAAAATTTGAGATATGTGTTTTCAAAATGTCTTCATGCACTCCTGCTTTCAGTGAGGGTGCTGGCAGACTTTTCACAGAGAAGGTAGTGGTACCTAGATGCCCCTGAAACAATACAAATTCAGAATAGAATGAACTTGGTAAAGGAAATTATGGCTTCACTTTCTCAAATCTCAGACTGGAAAAGTTTGAGACATTTGCTTTTGTTATTCCTGACCTACTCATAGGAATTATGAGTACTGTTATTATTATGAGCTATTGCTATGTGAATATGGGATTTAGTTTTACCTCCAGGTTCAGTGGAGGCCAATCCATATTCAAGTGAAGAGAAACACTGAATGTGGAGCACTCTCAGGCCCTACCCAATGCAAAGAGGCACTGAAAGGAAGAAGGCTTCACTTATTTTGTGTCACTTTTCAGCTGCTTGCTGAAGCTGGGGGAAATTCAGGGGTTTTTGAGAGCACCTCTGAGTTACTTGGGTGAAGACTCCTCCGGGTATGTTAGATATGAAGCCAAATTTACAGTACATAAAACAGAGTTTTCCATCTGCCACAATGGTGGCACATCGTGTTTTAACATTGTGCACGTATGAAGTGCAGTACTTAATCTTTTAAATCTCAGAATGAGTTTTTCAAAGTACTTGTGTGAATTGATTGAGAACATTGCAGGTATGCAACTTTTCAACCCTGTCAGGTATGAATCTTCTACTTTTTTACTCAGTTAATTTTCCAGAATAGGTAACAATGCAAGCCTGGGGCATATTTTTCCAATAGGGGTGATTTAATTCTGTTGGGGAAAACTAAGAAACAATTTTAAAGGGTAGATCAATTTCTCATGGGTTTCCTTGTTTATATGAAACATACACTGCATTTGCATCAGTAATTCTATTACAAATTATTAATTTAAAAACTGCTTGAAGGGCTTGTTTTTAAAGGTGAATGTTTGCCACAAAAAACGTTAAAAGCTAATTACTGTTACTTCTGGCATTTTTTTAAAAGTTGGGTTTCCTTTTAAAATTAATCTGGCGTAAACTGGGTATCTCTGCTTCTTAGCTTGGAATCACTGTATTTTCAGCAAAGAGGTTCTGAAAAGAAGAATTCAAAAGCTATCTCCAGGTTTTTCCTTATGTAAACATGACCACCTGAAAAAGCAAAACTTGTTCTTGGTTAATCTCCACATGTCTTTACTCAGTGTCTCAATTTACTTTTCCAAAGCTGAAAATCATAATTGCTTATAAACTTACTGAGGGCTTTGTTGTGAATTTTCATGTGTTATGAGCGGTAGAAAGATACTGCTGAAGGAAAACAAATCTTCTGTTAGTTTAGGTGAATAAGTTTATTATATTATGCAATTTTTTGGTTATTTGCTAGGTGATAAAAACTGAATTGTAGGTACGCCTACTTGTTCTAACAATGTTTAACAGCACTTTTTGCCAACACTTTTTCCATAATTATGTTCGCCTTCACTGACGTCAGCCTGTTAAGACTTTCCAGGTCCTCAGAAACTCTCCTGGTTTCACTTTGGAGCCTGGGATGCCGCTTGGCCACTATTTATAGAAGCAGTTGTAGCCCAACAAGTATGCAGGGAGCGGGGAGGGCAGTTTAAAGCCCGGGCCGAGCTGGGCTGGCGCGCAGCCCCGCGCAGGCTGGGAGGGGAGGCCTGTGGGGAGCTGTGTGCGCAGCGGGGCCGAGGGGCAGCGGGCAAACCCCGCTCCCTCGTGCGGGGCTGCGCCTGGAGAAGGACTGACAATGCCAGGGAAGCTCCTCGGGTAAGCGAAGGACGAGGTGTGGCGGCAGAGCAGCGCTGCTGCACTCGTTCTGCTGGGTCTGAGGCCCCGCGTAGAAGTTGTTTTGGCTTTCTCTCCGTCGTTTCCAGGCTGTTGCCAAATTTAGCGTTTGTTCCCTTAAGACGTTTGTGGAATTCCTGTGGCTTTGCAGAAGTTGGTGTTTTAAAGAGATTATTTGCTTTCTGTGTTTTAAATCATGCTGCTTGTCCAGGTAAATACAGATTAAATGTCTCTGAATCTGAAAACCAAACAAGATGAGTAGGATGAGATATGTCTGTATTTTAAGTAATGAAACTGTTTTCTTTTGCAATGCAATACTGGCCTATTTTTTACAATGTTGTCTTTCTGTGTTGTTAGAACTTGTTAAAGGCTGGGAGAGACCATCAGTAAGAAAGACAGGAAATTGTTACTTTCAAATGTATTTTCTTCCATAATCTGTACCTCCTCCAAATGACTTTCTACTTAAACTGGAAATACTGTTAAAGCTGGTTTCTTTAGTGTCTGCTACAGGCTGCTCTTATTCTTGTAACAAGTTTATATTTTAATAAAAATGTGGCATTGTTACAGAAGTCTGCTTGACACTTTTAAAATGTGTACTGTTTTGGATCAGTTAAAAAAAAAACAAACCCACAGACTTTACACTGCATCTGTTACCAGCACATAGTTAATATTTTATTTGCAAGGTCCTGGGAACAAGTCTTAAATTTTTTTTAACATTATGCTCTCTGTAGAGGAATGTGAAAATATGAGCCGCTATGACAGGCAAGACAGAAATGTGAGACCACATCAGGAGGGATTCTGGAAAAGAGCACCACAGCAGCGATGGAATACACAGGATCACTATCATCTTGGCCATACTGACCATTATATCCATGGTAAAAATGATCTGAACAGGTAAAGGACTTTTCTATATCCTCACAAACGTTTGAAGTACCAGTGAGCAATTTCTTTTTGGCACTAAGGGGTCTCAAGTGATACTGAGTACAGCATTTTCAGAATAGTTGTATGTCTGAGTGGAAGCATCACTGAGGGTTATAACAATTCCTTTTCACAGCTTATGCTTCTGTTTTTATTCCAAATACTTGTTGCTTGTGTTGATACAATATTATACATGTTGATTAAAATACCTTATGTGTTCCATGGAAAGCCACTGCAATGTCTTACTACTTGCATTTTGTAAGTTTGGACAGCTTTTTACTTTTTAATTTGTTGGTAAAATAAATGTAACCCTATAGTCCTTAAAGGGTTGAATGACAGTTTATAGAAATTCTGCTGAACAAACTGGTTTTAGTGTACTAAAGTTTGAGAGAGGTCTCTAGGAGTGGAAAGGAAAATTCTGCATTTAAGTGAAATAGCATTGACATTTTCTGATTTATTATTTTCTGCTGTGTGCCACAGTATGTAAGTATAGCTTTCCTTTTTACCAGAATGCTGTCTCGCTCCAGCTTGTCACCACTGTGTTTATGCTCTGGATTTCCTTTAGGGGCTCAGGCTACCTGGAGCCTGCCGTGGGGCAGCTGGAGAGCCGCGGGGCGGGCAGCGGGGCGGCGGCGCGGCCGCTGGCGGAGAACACGGTGATGCTGGACGAGATGACCCTGCGGCACATGGTGCAGGACTGCAGCGCCGTCAAGACACAGCTCCTCAGGCTCAAGAGGCTGCTGCACCAGGTGAGCTGTTCACAGGGGCTGCAGCAGTCACATAAACTGGGCAGCGGGCCTAGCTAATGTTCGGCCTTCTTAGGGTACCGGCATTTCATTGATACATTGAGTTACCAAGTTCCAGAAAGTGAGTATACTTCTTATTGCTGTTTCAAAGAGTACTTTTTCTGCCTTGTCAGCATTTTACTGGCTACAAAACATACTAAATACTATATTTTTAAATATTAATTCGTTATTAAATTTTACTTCTCTAAGTAAAATTAAAATTTGAAATTAAAAAAAGAAAATCGGTGGATGTGAAAAACAGCTTTTATCCAGTAAGATTCAAAAAAGTTGGGAGTTAAAAAATTTAAAAATATCAAAATTGATCCCATTGATTAAACTTGCATTCAGCAAGTCAATGCTAATAGCTTTTTCTTAAGGCTTGGTTTTCCTCATTCTTTTCATCCGTTCTGTGTTTTGACAAGAAGCTTAGCAAATCCTACTGGGTCATCTCTGTTGGAAGTGTTCAGATTTAACCTTCCTATGTTATGAAATTGTCATAAGCTTTTAAGGAGCTTTTTCAATGCACCTCAAAACTTGGCAAGTTGTGGGAGTTGGTAAACTGCTAAATGACTCAGCAGAAGTATGGCATTTCAGCTACAAAAATTCCTTTGTTACCATAATAAAGAATCCATGAGGCTCTCTTTGGAGGCATATAGAGATTAACATTGAAAAGTGTTTGTGTGATGTTGTCTTTTAATACCAGATTCATTGCTGTGCTTTTCTGATAGGATAATGTAACAAAAATAAGTTTATGCCTTAAAAATAAGACACTAAAACAAAGCACAGCAAAAGAAAAAACAAATCAACCTTGAGGCCAATTCAGTTGTATAATTGTGCCTTTTAGGAATGTGAGCATTTGCTTCCTGTGGTATTACTGAGATGTATTCCTGATTTTGTCAGTGGAAAAACAATTGTAACAAAAATAATGCAGTGTCAGAGGGGGGAGGTGTGTTCTTAGAACCTAATGTCTGAGTGGTGGGCTCCATAAACTGTGCCCCCAACAGCCCCAGGCATTAATACAGAGGTAGCAGGGAACCTTATCCAGGGCTTTTAATGCCTTTAACATAAGGACAATTTGGCAGCTTGATGGATGCTGTGTGTGTGGGGTTCACAGTGTAAAGGCTTGCACATTATAGCCAAGTAGTGTGTGGTCCTGCAAAATACCATGTGTAAAATCTTGATCTAGGTTACAATAGCCAGGTTGCAGAATAAAAACCTTGCCTCAAGTAGCTCAGATGAAGATTTTTAAAAGAAAATTAAAATTTGAAATTAAGCATGAATGAAGTAATGAATGAAGTAACTCTTAATATGTCCATTTTTCAAAATTTGCTCCTTGTCTTGACAAATGCTTGATCCTCTTTCCCTTCCTGTAACAGTGATTTTAGTAATAACATAGTAATAATAGAGTGTATGTATTGTTCTTCCCTTCAAACTTTGTCAGGCATACTTAGCTGTATTTTCCTGACCTAACCCAACCCTATTTTGACTCACTGCTTCCAAAACTCATCACTGGACTTTTGAATATTTATTCTGCTCTCCTGTGTCTTATCCAGTCTTTTAGTCAAAGTAGATGAATAGTAATGTAGAATTAAATTAGCCTGCTACAGAGGGGGAAGCTTCAGACCTTTACTACCTTAATTTACTAAACCATTAGGGCAGAACTTGTATGAAATATTTTTTCATTGCATTAAAGTGTTAAGCCTTTTCTGTAAACGTTGAGCTTCATACTAACAGGAATGAGTAAAAATTCTGCAATTCTTTTTTACCTCTTAACAGAAATATAGTTTTGAAAACAATTAGTTGAACTTTAGCATTCAGAACTCTGAACTAGGAGTGGATCACAGGCAGCTTCTTGCAAAATATAAAAAATCAAGGTACAAAGTCAATTGCTTTCAAACTCCAGCTTTAATAGTGGAAGCAGAAGTTCTTCTATTAACTCCACCAATATTACACATTTAAGTGTATGTGTTGCCTTTCTCCAGTTATGACATTCAGCAATAACATTTAATTTGGATAGGTAGAAATAGAGCTGTAGTCAGGACTTAAGCACGAGGTCCCAGAGGAACAGTTACAGTAAAATAGGAAGAGTTAGTAATTAAATTCAGTTTTATCCAATTATCTAATCAGCTGTAGCGTGACTGAGTGTGGAGCACAGCACGTAATGAATGTATACCTAGCAGCTTCCTGGGGAGACCTAATGTGCTGCACTGGATTCATTGCTGGGACTGTAGCTCACATAACTGGATATAAATTAACTGGAGTATTGCTAGCAACATAGCTGCAGCAGCGTGGGGTTGGTGCTGCATTCCCAGTTCAGCTTGGAAAAATAAATAGTTGTTTGAGTAATAGAGGCTTTGCTGAGCTCCGTGTGACCAGGATAACAATGCCAGCAGAGCTCGTGCTGGCTGCTTACTCCTCACACGCTGCCACCTTCCTCTGCCTTCAAACTGTGAAATCAGCAATAGGAGTTTCTCTCATGCAGAGTATTAAAAAATGTTCACAGTAGTGAGTATAACCTTCTCTGACTTCTCAGTAATGTTATATTAACCTATATGGAGTGAAAAATGGAGATTGTTCTTGTGCTGGATGCAGTTACAATTATTTACAGAGAGGTGTACTGCTGGAGAGCGTTCTCTCTGTAATGCTTAACTGGAGTGCTAACTTTGTGTTGTAAGAAGAAAATGTTTTGGAAGTCTAATTCTAGTAATAATTGACATATAAATGTTCATGCCTCTTAAACATTGACTAAGGTACTTCATTTGCATGCTTATTAAGAAATAAGTTTTCTTCTGATCTTAAAAATTTCCTCCTCCTCCTCAATTAATTTCATAAACTTGCTGCTCTGGGTGGAGGCTAATGCATTAATACAATTTTAAATAAGGATGTTCTATTTCTGTTGCCCTGGAGCCTTTGATCTTGGCAAGGATTGACTGTCCTCTGTAGTAACCCAGCAATGGCTTGCAACCACCCTGTCTTATCTCAGATCAGCACTTGCTGCTCTTGTAAGGAGGACTGAAATGTGAACCAGTTCACAGAACTGTGAGATCTGCGAAGCTCTTCTTCCTGTGGGAGGCAGGTTTAATAAAAATTGTTTCATTTCAACTTATCTTTCATGAATGGAAATGAAATTCTATTTTTCAAGCACAGATCGTCACTGTAGCTTATCAGATATGTCCCATTTGTATGAAGATGTGTGAATGAAAACGTGAACCATGTAATGCATAGTTGTTAAATGCATCAGTACATTTTGCTGGGGCTCAGTAAGTCACTTGTGTACCTTTGAAATACATATTCATTGTGTTCTTTTATTTTTGCATCTGGTGAGATCCACAAGAGAGATTCTTCTTTGTTTATGAGAAGCCTGGAGTTGAGAAAGAAACAGACTTAGGAAACAAAAAGCCTTTTTTGTGTCATGTATTAAGTTGTATAAATTGCCCTTACAATTATTACTATTTTTTATTAGCCACAAAATAGTTCACTTCAATGACTTAAATTTGCTTGAAAGAAACAGAACCAAAAGAAATGAACAAACAATAGCAAATCAAACTGGCAGATTTTAGGTTTAAGCAGTTGTTTAACTGTCAGACTGTCACTGTGATGGTGTTGGAGTGTGGGCAGTGAGATTGACATGGCCTGGATGCAGCTGCACTCCGAATGCCAAGCACTCAGCAGGGGAACAGCACCCTCTGCTTGATGCCCACTAAACACATCCTCTGCTTGCATCTTGAGACAAATGCCATTGGCAAAGGAGACTGTTCCAATGAGTGATGTGTACTGAACAAAACTTGGAATTGGGAATCAAAACCTAGACCTTGATAAAAATTCAGTAGACCTTGGTAAACTTGCCACTGCTCTGAGTAAGTGTTTATACTAAAATAAGTAATGTATTCTGCTATTGTAAAAATGTTAGAGGTAGCAAGTTTTAAATTGCCTGTTGTGATGTGCAATGTGGTGATACCTTTATGAAGTTTATTTTATCTTTACTAAAAGTTTTAAAGTACATATTCTCTCAAGGTTTCCAAAATTTGATGATATCTTGGTATACTTCTTAGTATTATATCTAGCCTGCCAGAATAGCATATGCATATAGCCAGTTGCATTTTCTTTGCATTTTCTTCTATCATCTTTTTGGTAATTCTAATATCCCCTTTTTTCTACAACGATGGCTTTATTTTATTGATTTCCCCTGTTTCATTTTAGCAATATAATGAGCAAGAAAGAAAAAGCACAACAGGACAGATTTCACAGATTAATCCTAGCATGTGTTCAGATGGAGGCTTGAGTTCCTACTGATAGTGTTAGAATTGTTCCTTTTCTAGCTGTCCTGTGTTCTCTACGTGTGTACCGAGATAATTGCAACAGTGGTGAGGAAATTGCTGCAGGTGACCTTTGTTCCTGCTTTGCTGGTGAATGAGTCAGGTGTAGCACAGGCCTGGAGTACTGATTTAAATCACCAGGGAGTGTGTGACATACTAACCTTCTTTGCAATTAGGTCTTAATCTGCTCTTGTGGAATGTCTTATTGCTCCACTTCCCTGCATTTCAATAGCAGTAAAAGCTATACTGGAAGTACAGAGCTTTGAAAAGCCACGCAAGATATTTTTGCTTGAAATAGTTTGTCTTGTTTTGTATTTTTTCCCATTCCCATGATGACTCTTTCACAATTGTAACTGTGACCATCTGTAGCTTTACTTCTGTGTGTATTTGTTTGCATCATTGGTTAAATTAAAATGTTGGTAAAATTTTTTAATTGGGGAACATAAGATAAATATAAAACACAGTATAAATATACAAATAATAATTTGTTAACCTGTAAGTAATTGTAGGATTCTAATTGCTGCACTTTTCCTCTAGCATTTTAGGAATGTTTTGAACTAAATAATGTTTGTGCTTTTATCGTATTACTGTGCAAATTATTTCAAAGCACTCTGTTAGAACTTGTCCATAACATGGAGTGTAAACTGCTGCTTCATCAGTCTTTCACTTGCTGGCCGTGGACCTAGAAGGGGCAAACAGCTACTTGAGAACTGAATACAGCTGAGTGCTGGACAGTGTAAACTTGGTTGTTCTCAAAATTGACCGTCTATTTATATAAAAGCCCTAGAAACAAACAAACAAAAAAACCCCCAAAATAAAACAAAAAAAAAACCACCCACCAAACCAAAACAGGACCAAAAAACTGTGAGATGTAAAGTTCAGTCAAGTATGGAAATTAAATTTAACTGTCTGTAGCATGGCCCTTGCTTGGGCACTGTACACAGGCTGCAGCAAGGGAGGCTTTCCTGTTTGGGGGAAAAAGGAAACGTGCTGTTTCAACAAGTAATTCAAGCTTTTATTCTTGTTTTTGTCCCCTGGTAGAACGATGAAAACGTGTCACTCCAGGACATCACATTCTCAGTCCCATCAAGTCCAGAACCACAAGAACCTGAGTCAACTTTTAAGGTAAATGACATTGATTGACTCTAAGGAGTGAGAGATGCAAACCTGTTGTGTTTAGACAACACACCCAAAGCTTGTGTGTTACTGAAGTACTGCTTCTTGCTTCTTTCTTTGTTTGAGTGCTAACCTAGGTGAACCCCACAAAGTCAGTGGCAAGTTTATTGTTTTAGAACGAGTATTAAAGGCAGAATAAATCCCAATAGATATTCCAAATGGGATCATCTCTTATAGTCACAGACTTGTAACGTGTTTTCTGTGGTGGTTTTTGTAGCTTTGCTTGGCTCCTATTGTAAAATTACTATACAAAGATCACTAATGCTGTATTTATGGGAGGGAAGCAGTGCTTACTGGAGATTTAACAAGATTGTAAATACTTCATGAAGATGCAGAACACTTGAAACCTGATGCCTGTTCTGAGTTGAGTAATTTTTGTTGCTGATAAAGAGGACTGTAGATAGTGTTTGCTGACTAGGCATGTTCATCTGCATAATGTCACTTGTTTGCACAACAGATGAATTACTGATTTGAAAACACAGCTGATTTACTTACTCTGGAAATTTTGTGGGTCAGCTGAATTTGGCCTCTTAAAGAGACTTGTAGTCGAGTTCCTTCACTCTTTAGTCTGTGTGCCCCTCTGTCTGTGTGAAGAAGAGGAGGAAAGCACGTGCTGTGTCACTGCCAGCCCTCCAGGCACACCTGGTGTCATATATCCTGGAGAGGTGTTGCTCTAGACCGTGCAGTCCTTACAGAAAGTCACTGTTGTATTGCAGATGGATGATCTGCTGAACGAGATCAGGCAGCTGAAAGATGAACTGAAGAAAAAGGATGAAACAATCAACCAATTAGAGCAGCAGCTTGTAAGTATAATCCTAAATGTTTAGCAAAATCCCAGGTGTGCCCTGCAGAGCGGAACTTCAGTAGGCAGTACTGATGAAGGCTTTAAGAGAGCTTAGCTATTATTTTCCTGCACTTTCACTATAACAAAGGTAGGTTTGGGTTCCCAGTTGTGCTCCTGGGACCTTTAATTCCATAACCTGGTCTTGATTTTGTGTGGCCCTAAGCAAGGATGTTTATAACACTGTTGAAAGTATTTAATTTCCAAAACAGTTTTGAACACAAAATTCTAGAAACTGCTCAAAAATTACAATGAGGAAGAGATAAGGCTACACTTGAAGTATTTTAAAAATAAACAAGTATTGGGTCTATCATTCTGCTTAAAGTTTTTGTTAGGTTTCTTTTTTCTCCCCCTGCTTCCCTCTAATGTCCATTAGCTTAATAAAGAATTACACCATAGAATTGAAAGCTAAGCAAGGTAGTATTTGAAGTTAATTGTATTTTTAGGAAACAATACAAAACAAGTTGAATAGTCAGGTTAAATTTGCCAACTAAGAACAAGTTATGGGGGCACTTTCATCATAAATTAGGTTCAGGGAGACACAAGGCCTCAAGCGAAAGTCACATGTGCCTCTTACCTTTTTGCTCTTGTTCTGAGTTTGGATTTTGCCATGTTTATCTTTGCAGTTGGTTCTGATAAATTCACCTGCTGTGACAATTCTTGTAAAATAACTCTACATTTTCAAGCCATTTCAAGCCACAACGAGATCCTACAGGCAGGGTAGATGAGATGCAAGAGGTGCACACCATATATATTTATCATAGCTGGACACAATATTGTGTGACCATAATTTCTAATAGAATGTTTAGCTGTGCTTTTGTAGGTGTGTACAATAAAACTGAGCTGTAGCCTTCATCCTCTCCCTCTGTGGTTTGGAAACATTCCCTCTAAAACAAAGCTGAAAGATGAAGATTTGGCATTCTGCTGTGCTGTTTGAACAGCAGAATCCCAGATCACAGCATACCAAACCAAATTACCCTGTTTGTTAGCATTTTGCAGTAAGTGTTGGTTTTTTGGTACACTTAGTCTCGCTCTTAACCATCACCCTTCAAAGATTCCTTGGAGGAAGTTTCTCCTTCCCTGCTCAGTCATGTACCTGATTGCTGGAGTAACCTGTAACTGGTGCAGCAAAGGAGCTCTGCTGTAGAGATGGGTAAAACTTGTATTTGTAATGATTGAAAGATGACTTGAAGAACACAGTGCTTCAGAAATTTAAGTGGAACAAAAACTCTTTCCAAAAGTCTGTATTTATTCTGGATTATTTCCCAATATCCTTTGGGAAAAGCAGCAGTTGTGCAGCACTGTGAGTAGTGGTTCTACAGTTCAATCATATTGTGCTCCACAGTCAAGTAGTGCTTGGTGTTTGAACATTGGGCCTTGATTGTCCTTGTCAAGAGGCTTAATTGGTTAATTTCTAACTAATTCTTGTTTCTTTTTCTCTTTTTGGGGGCGATTAAGGCCACTAGATGTAACTGCCAGAAGGACAGTCAAAAACCTCCGGGGGCAGCACGGACGTGTGCCGATAAATTCACACAAACCTCCTGGAGGAGGAGTTCTGTGAGTAAAGTGGCCCCTCCTGCTCCAGTGCTTCTTTCTGCCTTTCATTCCTCCCTTCTTTAACCTTGGCTCTCACACAAGTCAGCCTTGTTCAAAAGATTCTGTGCTATGTGTGAGTAGTGTCCTTCCTGCTGTGCAACCCTTGCGTTCTTCTGCAGCCCTATTATGTAAACAAATATTACAAACATTTCTCTTAAAAGAAATAATTTAACTTAAGAAGTCTTCTCTTTAAATAATCCCCATTTGCAGTATTTAAGTTACTGTCAATCCAAACTGTATATATAGCTGTACTTAAGATATTTTCTTATATCCTGACTTCAAAGTCATAGGTATCTCCTTGGGTTTTTTCCTGGTCAAATTTTCGTTGTTGATGTTCTCATATTTGTTGAGGAAAAGAACAGTGTATTCTAAGTTTCGGTGCATAAGTGTAAAAGCAAAACTTAATATTGTTTAATATTTCTTCTTCTTTTTTTTTTTTTATAATTTGTTTTAATAACTTGACTCATTAAAAAAATTATTGTGTGAAAATCACTCTGACAAAAGACATCTTCATTCCCATATGTTGTTGCATGGACCACATTTGTTTCCACTATGTAAAATTCACATTCTTCATGGAACACCAATAGAATACTTAAGATGGGGGAGGGACAACATATTTGATATTATATAATAAGAAGAAATTACCTTTGAATGCTAAACTAGGCTTTTGTTAGTCACCAGCAAATAGCATTTGGATCTTGAAGCTACTGCTCTAGCTAGAAACCCTAGGAGATTTTATTAAAAGGTTAGAAATGAGTTTAATTTTTTTGTTTGTTTTTATCCTACCTTGAGTTACTTGATGTAAGCTTGTAGTAAAGACAAATCACCCCTGTTATCCTTCTGAAATTGCTCTTTTAAATATAGAGCACTAGGGCAGAACCACCACCACGCTGTGTGTTCACCAGTTACTGGCAAACAGCCTTATCCATGTTTTCCAACCTCCTTCTTTCTGTCTGATAAAGAATACAGTGTCAAAAGATAATAACCTAAAGTAGCTTTTGGTTTGCTTTGACACCTCTGCTCCCCCATGTACATGTCATGTCTTTGTTCATCCCATTTTTAATTCTCCTTTTGCTTTGGAGCTGCTGAGCCCTTGCATTGTTTCTTTTTCCCACGTTTTAATTTCATGTGTGTACTGTTCATTTGATGTCCCTGTGCATTGATACTGTTTCCAGGTTAGTGGCTATTGTTTCCATGTTCCTTTTTTTCCAGCTCACTTTTCACATGGCTTCAGAAACAGTCTAATAATCATGGAAAGGTAGTTGCTAACTACACAAGTTTTAGTTTGTGCAACTTGTGATGTTGATTGATAAGACAAAGATATTGGAGAAGATGGGGAATTTGAATTGCTGTCTCAAGCACAAGGAATCACTCAGCACAATTGTCTCTTTTGGTCAGGTTGGCCAGTATATTTCTTTTAAGTTATACTGTAGTTTTGTTCAAAAAGACGTTTTATTGTCAGGAGGAAGTTTGGGTTGAGGGACAGTATCTTTAAGAAGAGATAAAGGAACCTCTGCTGTATTCATGGTTGGGTGTGTGGATAAATGTATACATATACCCATAAATGTATACACATACATATTTGTAGACATATGATCATTAAATGCACAATGTAAACACCTCAGTATTTTTATCCACATGCAAACTTTCTCGTGAAATTGATAATGGACTTAGGAAAATTCATGAAATATTGACAAATTTTGAAACTATGCTGCTTTTCAGGAGCTTTTGATAGCTGGGAAGTTTTGGGCAGAATGTTTTGGGCATGTTTTGGGATGTCTTCACGTGCATAGTTGTAGGTTACAGGCTTTCTGTCAGCCAACAGAAACAGGAACTCCTTAATGTGGGATTTCTTCAAGGATGACAATGGTCTGGCTGTTACAGCCAAATTTCAGTTCTAATGGTCAGACCTCAGCTTTCTGGTTTAATGCTTCCTCTGCTAACATCCATTTGGATGATTCCTTGCATGGCTTAACAGAAGTATGAATGTATGAAATAATTTTTGATCTGGAACCTAATAACAAAAAACATCTCTTGCAATAGAAAGGAGACACAATCAGCTCTTACTTTCTTGAGGTACAACAAATAGAAGGAGACACCTAAGTAAAATGTATTCTCACTACTCAAAAAAATCCCAATCCCAAAATCCCTCTTAAAGAAATTGTTTTCCTTTATTAACATTCCTGTTCAGTTTAATTTAATGGTCTTGACTTAAAAATGTAGACTAAGAGAAATCAGGCTTATTGGTCCTAAATGTGATATAAATCCTAAAATGTTGTAAATGTTTATGAAATTATCAGGTTTTATATAGAGTAGCTTTTTTTTAAAACCAAGTTGTAATTGAAGTCTTGGCAATGACAGAATGGCTCCTTTGAGTCATGTAAGCTTTTTGCTTCTTTCAGCTTGGTAATGGTTTTCAATTTTGATGAATATTTAACGATTTCATTTTTTCCTATTAGTGTTGACCTGCCAGTCATTTTAAATGATGGTGGATATTAGGAAGGTACTTCAGATATCAAAATTTTCAAAATAATTATGACTGTTTATAAAATCTATGTATTCTATACAAATCAGAACTGATACAATGTATTTATTCCTCAGGAGATAGTACCAGTCTGGGAACAGACACTGGAAACAGTGATTTAGTATTCCAAGGACTACTTTAAATTCTTACTGAACTGTGCCTAACAAACATTGTTAATGTAGTGTGTCATAAAGAATAGATGCTAGAATAAACTAGGGAACAGTGAGAGTGGAAATCAGCTATTTCAGTTAGGAATTTAAGACCATATGAATTGCAGCAATTTGTTGCTATTCAGCTGACCATTTGAGCTGGCTGGTATTTCTGATCATTTCATGGTTCTGCCACTAAATAAATAAATGGGTAGCATTAAACATATTCTTTTTTAAAAGTCATGTTCATACAGTTTCTTTGTTATGAAATATTTCTAGAAAATGGCTCATTGTGATGTGATTATAAACTTGTCTGGTGTTGTTCTCTTCAGGGACCACAGTTTTTCAAAGTACTTTCAGGGTTTTTTTTGTATTTGAAGGTGAATATGTACATAAGTGGAAGCTATGTACCTTCAAGTTAATCCTTGGAACATAGTACTCCTATAATAAAAACCAGGGGCTGAAAAGAATTTTTCTTGAAATTTGGCTTCTTAAAAATTGATAAGTAGCTACCTATTGCCTGTCTACTGTGTCTGTGACATGGTATTTCTTGTAAGTGTCCTGGCAGGATGCTCAAAACTTAGGTAACTTCTTACTGTTTGTGTTTCCTTCTTGGTTAGCCATCCTTGGGATAAAGGCTTGTTCAAGTATTTGCTGGCAGGGTAGACCATGACATTTCTAAAAGGATCTCTTGCAGATCTCTTATACAGAATTCATTCCAGTTAGTGTGTCTTATGATTTTACTATCATGGAAGTAAATAACCAAACCCTGGAAGAAGATAAAAATTACCTGAAGAAATTAATGTTAGTGGGCAGCTTACAAGGAAGAAAAATGTGAGCATCCATTGCCACACTTGTCTTGCAGGCTTTGCAGCATTCTTTCTGTAATAGTAAATACTGATATTTTTAAGACTTTGAGGGTGAAGGGGTTAGAAGTCAAGTTTTTGTTGATAAATCATTTGATTTCTTGGGCTGGAAAGGTTGTTTGCAGCTGCTGAGAAGTGAATGACAAGCAAGCAAACTACAAAGCCCTGAATTTGGTCCAAGATACCTGCAGAAGGTTCTGGCCTGTGAGGACCAGTTCTTCTGAGTTCCTGGTTGCTCTTCCACTCCTGCAAGAGTAGAGAGAGTGTACAGTAAAAGCTGGGTGTTTCCCCTTGGTAACAGCTCACAGTGATGAGAATGAGCTTTGCTGCCCAAATAAGTGTACAAGTTCATTCTTGTCTCTGGTAGAATGACAACAGAACCTGCCAGTTTGCATGGGAGTGTGCATGGGCTTGTTCTTTGCTCCACCTTCTTTATTTTTGCTCTGAGATCTCTTTGCCTCCCTTCTGAATTGTGTTCTGGTTTGTCATTCCAGAGCCTTTCATGTCAATTGTACTGATGAACCTTTGTAATCCTTTGTCTGTCTTTGTGTGCTGTTGTCCTTTTGGTTTTAGTATCTCCTTCCACCTTGGCCATAAACATCCTGTCTGTGTCCAATCCACAACTATTAATTTAAACTTGCAGGTTTTGAGGTGCAGTCACTGTATCAGTGTTCATCTTCACATCCAGCCTTGTTTCTCTCATTGTCCAATGCTCTGCTGTTTGCTTCATGTTCTTATACACATTTTTGGTGAAACAAAACCATAGCTGGACTAGGTGGTCACGTTGTGCACCTGTCTCTTGTGCTGTGACTGTGCATGACGTGTAGGGATGACACAGAGGAGAGGTCCTGGAACCCTTCACAAGCAATTCTTGTTGGTTTAGTGTAAAGCACCACATAAAACTGTGTTGGTGGTGTTCTTCATCTGAATACTTCCAGAAGGACTATTGCATCTCAGAACTGCTCATTCATGGTTCTTTCTGGGTGCTAGGCCAGTAAGAGGAGACTGCTGCAGAAACATTTTGTTTGCCTTCATATTGAAGTCTGTCATTCTAGGTTTGTTCATGATGTGGAGCTCTGAGTGTGTATGAGACAAACTGCAGTGCTTGGTGAGAGGCAGTAAAAGTCCTCTCCTCACTGAAGTGCTCAGAAGCTTCAGTTGAATAGATTAAAAAAAGGATCTTTGCTGTATTTGTATTTGTTTCTGCAGCAGAAAAGACTTTTTAAAGCAGTAGCAGTTGTGCATGTTGGTGTATCCTTGGGAAAAGAGCTGCAATATCTGGCTGTTGGGCTAAAAGTACTGTGCAGCAATAGCTTAGAAATATTTTGCTTCTCCTTTTCTGGCAGAAGCAATTGCTTTTGTTCATGTGATTTCTTATTCTAAGGTTGAGGTCTGCTCATAACTAAGAATGGAAAATTCTGGCCTTAGTCTTCAGAGTAGCATTTAAAAGGAGAAACAGCAAACAGATTTTCCCAGTGCAGTTAGAGTCAGAACTTCATAAAGCATTTAGTACAAAATAAAGTACAATTCATCAGGATCTCTGAAGACGTTTGTCTTTCTGGTTTGTAGGCTGCTTTATCTCAGCTGCTCTTATTTTTCCACTCCTAAATCTCATGTTGTTTTAAAATTCTGGTTCACTTCTCTTTGGGGATGCCTTTGCTGTTTCACAAATCCAGTATCTGGAAAATAAGAGAAATGAGATTTAAGATTTTTTAAGAGATTTAGTGGCTAGATGCACATAATAGCTGTGGGGAGGGACTCTTCCTACTGCTGTCTAACTTTAAAGTCTGAGTGGAAAAAGTTGTTTCAGAACCAAGAAGAATCCCATCAAATGTTTTTTGATTGGGTTTGTTTCTGTTTTTTTTTTAATACAAGTTGAGGTAAGTCATATTCTCATCTTTCAATTCTAGCATTCCTTTCTTGAGACTTTTATAGACATTGTAATAAATAAGTGGTGATTAAGGTTTTTTTTGTTTCTTACTTGTAGTAGGAAACTGCCACTTTATCTCTGCATTTTGAGTATGTACCAGCATCTGAGGAGATGTGTTTATTAGTGTGTTTCTTTTGTCCTCCTCTTTGGATTTCTTGGGAACCTCAGTACACATTTCAGTAATAGGAGGTGAATATGAGTTGTTGATTAAAGGAGAAGGCTTGAAATTGAAAAAGCTTGAAATTGAAAGCTTGAAAATTGCTGGAATTTTGTATGATAAATACTATTAAAAGAAAATTAATCTTTTCATAAGCCAGGTATATTTGCAGATACTGAAATTGTAATGTACTATATCAATGGGATTGGTACATCCTTTATAATTTGTATAATCAGTGTAAGTCATAACACTTGTCTTAATAAATTCCCAGTGCTGTATCTCCTGTCCTTACTTTTTCAATTGATGTTGATTTTAGTTGCCTTATTTGATGTACAATTAAACAATTCTTGTTTGGGTTTTAAAAATTTTTAAATTTTATTTATTTATTTATTACAAAAAAGAAAGCTGGCGTTTATTTGACACTTACCTACATGGAGCAATGTCAACTGCAGCATTTGGGAGAAGGGGATTAACTTATGCCTGGAGACCAGTTCAGCAGGCAAAAGATTCAAAAAATTTTTAAATTTTTTCTTCATTTAGTTCTCCAGTCAGAGCAAGGATAAAGTAGCATGAAGAATTATTGAGAAGACTGTACTTAGTGCTATGCTTTGAAGTGCTAAGATGGATGCTTAAAAATTTCTGGAACGTATCAAGACATGTAACTATTTAATTGCCTTTACAACAGTGTCTTAACTGTTATGTAGCTCAGATGGCTTGTGCTTGTCTTAATCTCTCTTTTCAGAGAGTAAAAGGGAGAGGATATAAAATTTTCACCTCCCTTCTTAATGTGTTAAAAATTTCAAAGAAGTCTGGAAAAAGCCCATCGCCAACTCAGATAAGTCTGCAAAATCAGATTTGTGCCTGGTGATAATGTGCTTTCTACTGTGTGCAGATTCAGTTATGTTTAGAGAACGGAAAGAGTTTTTCTTGGTGTTCCACTACCCTGATACAATTTTTGATGAAATGTGAACAAACCTGGAAAATGTAGTGTTCTTTTGTACCGTGCTATGAAAAGCCAAAGCTTTTGATAATTTTTTTATAATTGATTGATTGATTAATCGTGTTCCCAGGAATATTTAGGTATTTAATATCTATTCAGCTGATGCAGCACATTACATTATTTTGTCACATTGCTTGACTGAAGCTAGTACTGTTCCAGTACTTTCATGCAACAGTCTAAAAATTGTGATGTTAATGACGGTTGATGGAGGACTGTAAGAGCACATTAGGTAATCAATATCTCCATCTAGAGATAATCAGACTGAAGAACTTGTTTCACTTTTTCCCTTAGATTTTGCTGCAATAATTGTTTGATCTCAGCTGCTGAAGAACAATAAAGCAGTCTTGTCAGGCTTTTTTCTTTATTTCCTGTTCTAGATTAAAAGTGGTCTGTCTACCAAGTTCTAAGACTTGGTTAAATGCATGTGTTAAGTTTCATTTTAGCAGTACTGAAACCTGGAATAGTGGTGGATAAAATCAAATTAGATTAGGATAACTGGAAGATCAGGAAAGTGTTTAAAACTCTCCTAAGACAAATAAAAGCAGAATACTTATTTACAGAAATAATGTGATGTTTAACATTGTTTTATAAGAAGCATGGAAATCAAACACTTTATTATTTGTCCAGCCCTGGCAGTATGATCTGCAGCAGAGGATCTGGAGAGGAGGGGCAAGCTGGGTTCCTGTTTTCTGTCAGGCAGGTGTTGTACAGATACTTTCAGCCTACTGGCTGACAGAGTAGCCACAGTTAGTTGCTCTTGGTCAGGAGGCAATGGGGCAGTCATTATTGTAGTACCAGCATTCCAGGACATAGAAAAGCAGTTTTCAGCTGCTTAAATGGCAAAAAGATAGTAAATACTTAAGCCTGTCCTGCTGAAATAGGAAGTCAAGATTGTGTTGTTAAGGAGGGAAGTTGCAGCTTGGATTTGCAAAGGTAAAGTGTGGGGAAAAGCATAAGTAATAAGAAAATGACTTTTTCTTGTTTTGAGAATGCAGCAACCACAGTGTGTTACACCTGTAGTGATTTGAGAGCTCTGACAGGCAAACCTGCACAGCACGGATCTGCACAGTTCCCTGGTCCTTTCATGGAAGACTCAAGCTCCAAGAGCAAAGTGCAAGGAAAACAGTTCTATGTGTCACCTCTCCTCTTCCACGATAAATAATACTGTTGAAATTAAAGTGGCCTCTAAAGCACCAGGACTTGCTAGAAAATTTGTTTCTATGCATTAGAAATTTTTTGTTGTAAACGAAAGTTGACTGTTTTTTCAGTAGATTAGAACTAAGCAAGCTACTACTTGGTGAGGCATTTCTAAAATACTTTTGAAAGCTGTATAAATACAATTTTATCATGTATTTTTATCATGAAAAGCTCAGGTTCTATACTCTTCCCCTAAGACTATCTTGGACAGAAATGTGTTCTTATATACTGAATAAAAATGGAGGTATTTTGTAAGATTTCTGACTAGTTTAGGACATCTGGGCTTTGGTAGCGTGTAACATTCACTTTTACAAAATACAACAACGGGGAAATATAATGCTACCTTTCTGGGGGAAAAAGAAAAAGAATGGTGTGGCTTTTTGGTGTCTTGTTTTTCCCTGTTCTCTTTTTTTATTATACTTCTCCCCCTCTCTCTTTCTGCACAGGGTGGGTATTCTGCTCCCTCCTTCTCTCCCTGGCAGGGCTCATTCCAGGGCATCCCTCGGAGTGTTCCACCGCACCGCAGACAGAGTGAGTCTGTACCTCTCACTCATCTCCCTCACCGTGTTCCAGTAGAAGCTTCCCCTTTGCACGCACTGTTCATCTCGTAGTCTCCTCCTTTCTCAGGCAGATCTCCAGGCACCCACGGTAGTCTGTGGCTAACCAAATGCTTCCTTCAGCCAGCCTACCAGCAGCTCCAACTTATAGCTTTGTAACAGTCATTCAATGCCAGTAGACCTCAGCAGTTCTTCAGGGAAACCCGAGTAGGCCCTTGTTTCCAGTCTTGTCCTAACATCAGTTTTGCTTGCTGCATTTCCCCGTTTTCCATGGCTGTGATGCGCTCTCCTGTCCGTGTGTGTGTTCTGTGTGCTCGCGTGGCTCTGCGTGTATTCACGTCAACGCGTCGTGGTCATGCAGAAACGTGTTGGTGGGAAAGTGTCACTTGCATTGTCTCACAAAAAGTTTTTAACTTTTCAGAACGGCTTCCCTCAAACTAATTTTTTTTCGCCCCCTCTCGGTATTTGTTGTATAAAGGCTTCTCTTACAATGAAGTGGCTGTTGCACAACTTGCATGTTTATTAACGTTCCTTATGTGCTAGCTACAATGTGGGCTAAGATGCATTTGTTCACTTGGCTTGGATCTGCAAAACAAAAGACAATTGCTGATTTTAAAAGTGTGTGCTTACGTAGACATAGAGAAATGGTAAGTCTTATTTTGTGCTTCGGTATTGCATTATGAACAGATAAGTGTTTGAAGAAATATAACTACTTCATAACGCTAAAGTTATATTTTTTAAGTGTACTGTAATTTGCAAATTACAGTGTTTGCCTAGCAAAGCTCAAGAGTGTATTTGGACAAGAAATAAAGGAAAAAGTAAAATTATGGAAACAAAGTAAGATTTCCAGGGCCAATGGAGATCTGAAGAGTAAGCTGCACCTTGAAAAACTAAGCTTACATGTATTTCACACTGCAATGATCCTTACTTATATCAATCACAAGAAAAAAAATCTTATATTTTGTGAATTGTGTTTCAAATACTCTCTTGATGTTTCTGTGACAATGTTCATGTAAACAAGTCATCAGGAATGCACAGCCTGTTTCATGGGCTTTTCTCTGTGCAATAAGGGATGTGCTTCATTTTTCTGTGGTGTTTGATGTGGGACTCTGTGTGTGTAATGAACTTAGAACCCCAAAATCTGATGATTGTGCCTTCTGTTGCTGAGTGGAGGGGCCAGCAGTAACATAGCCTGGGTGATTCACTGTCCTATCAACAGAGTGACTTCAAGGAGATCAGTTTTAGACCTGAGGATCATATAAATGTTATGGTTTTGGGGCTTGGTGACTGGAGAGTCAGAATGGGAGCAAGGTGTCCCAGCTGTATGTGTGAGTCTCTGGTGTCACACCATTCACAGTGGCTGCTTAGCTGAAGAAGAATACTTGGCTAATCTTCTGGTTTTCTGAGCCTCCACCTCATTGCTCCACTAACAACAGTGGCCTCTTACTCAGGATTCCATTGTAAACTTTTATTGCTAAAGCATGTTGGATTTTTTAGTCTGCACCTTATATATTGCATTCAGTGAATTACTAGTAAAGGAAATAATGTAGATGGAATTGGGCCCTTGACTAGTTAACCTAAACTATAACTAATGTATTGTTTAGGAAAGTAAGTTTCCACTAGTGGAGTGTTCCACTAGCTTTTTTCTTTAAGTCCTGGGCTTACTCTAAAGAGCAATACCTTGAATAAAAATACAGTGTAAATGAGGAGGTTCCTTAGACATTTTTTATGAAATCCTCTTCACTGTGTGAAGAATTCTGTAAAGTAGAGCATTACTGGAACAGTCACTAGTATCCTTCTTGCCCACTTGGTTCAGTGGTTTCAGTGTGCAGGTTTTTGAGCTGGTATGAAATGCCAAATAGGGGGTTTTGAGGCAAATGGTGAGGTGGGCATCACCACTGAGTGTAGGACAGCCTGAAACACCAATGTCAGTGTTCTTTTGCAATAATACAGAGAAGATGATGGAAACAGGAAGTAGTCTCAGGTTTTGTCTGGTTGTGTGTTCTGTTTAGACTTGGAAGTCAAGCACTTCTTTCCTAACTTCTGGATCCTGAACCTAAAATACCATCTCTGCTTGTGAATTCTGCAGGTTTCTTCACTGTGCTGTTGATAGCTGATGGATACATAGATCACTTACAGGCACTGTAGATTATGAGGGTATAAATCTGTAAACTGTTCATATTACAGTGTATAAACAACTGAAAATAATTTCCCTCCTGCTGTACAGGACAGGAAATTTATCCCTGCTAGGTAACATTACGCTAGTGTAGGTTTATGGTTCTTCTCTCTAAGCACCAGTCACAATGTCAGCAAGCATATCACTGCACTGCAACACACTTCAGCACTGGATCTATGTTTTTCACTTTTAATGACAATTAATTTTTAATACTTTCACATTTATTAATTTTATGTGTTTTCACCAGCCTTGGAAACAATTCAGCACTTTGCATTTCATAAACACTTAGCTAAAACTACATTAATTTTGTTATTTTGGGAATAAAAATAATATAATTATGTTCTATTATTCTCACATGTCTTGAACTAAACTCCTGTGTAATGGTCATTTATTTTTCTTTTGGTTATAGGATATATTTTGATGACATCTCAAACTTTGTTCAATATAATTAAAACCCTTTCCATTTTTGTTCTGGAGCTTTAATGAGGCAGCTCTAGAAACAAGCATTTAGAATACACATTGGTAAGGAGGCAATCATGAGTTTGTGTTGTATTACAAGAATATTATACCACCTTCTTTAAGCCTGTTACTCTAAGTGCTTCTCCACACAGAAATGCTGATCAAAACTGCTTTGTTATTCAAGCATTGCAGTTGTTACATCTCCACTTACTGGGCACATCCTGGAAAAAGTATTTAGACTTTTTGTATGTAAGCATTACAGACAGAGACAATCTAAGCAATTCTAGCAGGTGACACACTATCACCAGGAAGAAAACTACTCTATGCACAGTGACTATAAATCAGATCCAGACTGTGCTTTTTCATGCATTTTCTTTAAATAAAGGCACGTTGCTCAGCACTGAAATGTTTCCAAAGCTTTATTGATCGATACAGCTTCTTTGGAGGGTGTACGGAGTGTTTGTGTTAGCAGAACCAAGTTGCTCCAGAGCATTAGCTGGGAAGTTCTGTGACAAATTATTAAAAATGTCCTGGAATCATTACATTACTGTCTTTTTAACGTAATTATTTTTGCTCCAAGAATTGAGTGTTCAGCCATATGAAGAAGAGTCTTTTAGGAAAAACTCCTTTCCTCCCAACTTGGGTAGTTGCAGATTAAACTACAAGAGAAATGTCTCTTGTATCTAACTAAATATGATTGCAAACAAAACTTAATTTTTACATGTTCATATTTATCTGCTTGCTGCACATATATCTATATTTGTGGATGAAATACCTGCTTTGATGTAGTTATATATTACTTGAAGTAATTTTTCCTTGAGAAAATCAAATTTTCTAAGTTGGAGTTTCTATACAGACTGTGGAGGAAAAAAAATAATGCTGTGCCACATTACCAATTATATTACTTGCCTCGTGGCTGTGGTGAATGGTGGTTTAAAAAAAATCGGGTGGTTTTTTTTGTCATTATTTGAAGTCATACTCCATACTGCAGAATCCTGTATTTCAATGTTGAATACAACAGCTAGATAAAAAGGAAAGAAAAAGAAATAAAGTTCAAAAAGAAGGCATTAGCAAATGCTACTGATTTAAGGTGTGAAATGTTGATGTTTTCCAGAGGTGGCAAATGAGAGCTGTCGGGTGCAGCCTTTCAGCAGGGCCGTGTCTGCACAGGCCTTGGTTTGGAATGACAGCTTATCCTGTGCCAAAGCAGTGAGAGCAGGGATGGCAGAACTGATGAGGAAATGAAAGAATTACCCAGCAGGGTTTGTTACCCTTCCTTTCCACCCCTTTCCAAAAAGAAGCTGTGGTAGTTGTCTCTTCCAACTTGTGAGTGAGTTGCTAGGAAGATGAGTTATTAAAAATATGGGCAACATGATCCAAGGATGGAATGCTGTGCCTTTAATGACCTTGTTGTTCATGGTTAGATATGGAACGTATATAAACATGGATGCAAAAATATTTGATTCATTCAGGTGTAATAGTAATACTCACAAATTCTAGTTGCAGTGTTTGGAGTGTAAGAGATTAACTGCTAAAAACCTTGAAGTTATAAGAGCAAAGGTACTCCATGCAGGCCTTGCTATAAATATTTTTGTACTGCATTACTTAAACACTGTTGCTACCTTTGTTTCTTGAAGGAGGATTAAAAGCCACTGGGGGACATGGTAATTGCAATTGAAATGGTGAAAAGTTGCAGTTCTGTCATGGCAATTGCTCATTGTTTTGTCTTGGTCCTCTGACATCATTGTCCTTGTCTTTTTCTTGTCTCTGCTTTCCATTATGCCATTGGCAAGGAGTTGAGAAGTTAGTCCATTACTTCTGTGATAAAGCGTGGTACAGTACAACTTCAGATTTATTCCCGTCTCCCCTCACGCATTTTCACTGTGGGGTTTTTCTTTGCCCTGTGCATGATGCATGCCTGTGGGAGATGTGCATGCAGTCCTCGGATTTTCCATTGCATCGCTTCCCTCCTTCCTCAGGATACTGTAGGGAGAAAATGCCTTCATTTCATTCTACAGAGGTGTTATATAGGGAATCCAGATGGGGATCGAGATAACCAAAGCAAAACTGAAGGGGATTTTCAGCTAATGACTTTGAACGAGTATCACTGTCATGACCACATTTTTAACTTCTTCAACAGTCCATTTAGCTTGTTTACCAGTACAACATGATGTTTCAGTTTTCCAGCACAGAGCTAATACCATCTCAGTAGTTTGATAACTGTGCAGTAGTGGTAATCCTTGTCGTGGATGTCATCTTTCTCTGGATGATGTAACAGCCAGTGTTACTTGAGAGAAATCACAGAAAAATCTCTTAAGCTAATGAGGTAGGGACTGAACTGAGTAATTTTGATTAGTGCATCAATACTTGGAAGGCTTTGAAGCTTTTGCCAGTACAGAAAAATCTGTTTCTATGTGCAGAAACAGTGCACAGAGCACTTTGTCTGATGTACTTCCAGTTTGAGGAGAATTAATTGTCTTCAGTTACATTGTACTTGAAATGTTTGAGTCCAACTTTGCATATTAGGAGCATCCCAAAGGAATGCAGGTGTTTGTCTACCATGTTTCTTTATGGGACATAAATTAAAGTCTGGGTAGGATGGCAGTCTGTACCAAGTCATGTTCTGTCCACCCCAGAAATATTACCAGAAGTACACTCAAAACAATGTAGATGAAACCCTTTTTTTAGGATTTGCATGAAATAAAATACTACACCTGGAAGGCAGAAGGCTTCTTTATCTATTTATCCTTCATGTGATGGAATTCACCAAGTACTTCAGTCCTTCAGCTGGCTCATTGTATTTACTAGTAACATGGTCAGAATTTTTAAGACTTTCTTTGTAAAAGGAAAACTTGTATTTAAGGCAAAGGTATGAGCTGTGGGTGACAATAATGCAGTTGTCAGTGTTAGATACCTTGTGAACTATTACTTGTATATTTTGCAAGTGGCATTTGCTGCTTTCAGTGTCATCTTGAAAATGAATGCATGTGGTAATTTGATGAGATTAAAATCTGACATTGTGATAATTGGACAGATCTTGAGTAGAAATCCACAATTAGAAGCACTTCAGTATTTAAAACAACTGGGCAAGGCTGATACCAGAGCTTTAGTGTCCTCATAATTCTGAGCACGTAGCTATTTTCTACCTTAGAATCACTAACTTTCTGGCTAATAAGCTGCTTAGACCTTTTAAGGTTATGAAGGATAATGAGGAAAACATGCATTTGGCTATTTTTATATGTAAAATACAAAATTGCCCAAAGGGAAAAGCTCAAATACTACCAAGTCTTTGACAGAAGAATTCAAAGTAGTATTATTGAAACCTTGATGCCTTTGGTTTTTTTTCAGTTGTGTTCGTGTTTAACTCAGCTTTCCACACAAATTTAGTTTCTTCTGTAACTTACCAGTTTTTAAATTTTGTTTAGTATAGCTAGAATTATTTGATACTAAGTTAGAATTTTTATTGATCAGATGAGATATTTATCTGTGTTTTCAAAGACTGGCATTTAAAAACCCTTCTTAGCCAAGAAGGAAAAGTTTTCTGACAATTGTTTTTCCACATTTGACACTATATTGTGTGCTATAAATGTTTTAGTTTTTTCCTTCAAGTTTCCTTCAAGGATTAGAAAATACGATTTATTTGTTCTAGTATTTGCATGGCAATCAGGTACATACTGCTTTGGTTTCTGCATTCATTATTAGCAGTTTTGGTTTTGCAGGTGAGATCTCAAATCAGTAAATCATTTTGGCCAACATCTGCCTGTCAACTCCTAGACTGGAAGGATAATAACTTCTGTAACCCATACATAGACACTGGAAAATGGAAAAAATATCTGGAGGACTAATTTTATTTAAGCTGTAACTCTCTCAGTGTATTGAATTATTCCTTCTGTTTAGCATTTCCTTCCTGTAGGGTTTTATGGTTAGGAAGGATTCACGAAGTTAAGCTAGTTTTGTGTCACGTAAGGAATAATATTTTGGTACTCATTTGACACCATTTTTGAGGCTTTAAAAAATCTTTTCCCTCTTTCCAAAACAATCCTTTTCAGACTGCTCAGGATATTTGCCTTACATGTCTGTCACTGATAGCTGATGTCACTTGTCCAGATTTTGCCTTTCCTTACAGGTAGAACTGTTACATTCTAAAGGGAAAACTGCTCTTAAATAAAAGATAGATCGAGAAACCTTGATTTTCCTCTCATTAACCATTAAATTTTTTCTTGATGAGGAATTTTGAGGATTCAGTTTTCAGTAGTAATCCTGCCAGGGAAAAGATGAAAAGCCTAAAGAATCCTGAGATGGGCTGTGGCCCTCAAAGTGTATCAGGCATCTGGCATGCACAGCCATCATTGCATTCTTCATTCATTCAAATTCAAAGAAGATTCAAAGAAGATTCAAAGAATCAAAGAAGAGCTAAAAAGACCAGACAAATAATAGGTTTTTCTTTAGAACTTGTGAATAATTCAGGAAAGTGAATAAAATGACACTTTTAGTCAAACCTCCCAAACACAAACATTGCTTCTTTTTTATTTACTCTATTTCACTAGTAAACAAAAGCCTGTTTACTGTGTTCATGCAACTTGTCAACTGGTAAGAACCCAGGTAGCTGAGTGATGTCTAGCTTGTAGTGGTTCAGTTCCCCTCCTTTGAAAAGAAAATGAGAAAAATCATCCAAGCCTGCTAAAACTGTGGTTTAAGTTGAATAAGATTTTGGGGTTTGCCACGAATTGCAGATTTTTTAATAATGCTTCCAAGATCTGTATCCAAGTTGCAGGTCTAGGATGTATTGTGAAGCTAGTACACCATTAATCTTCTAAGTTTCTTTACAGGGCAGAGCAAAGAGAATAGAAATTACCCAGAAGAGGTACTGACAGTTCTCTTGTCTGATGCGTGTCTGATTAGATTGTATCTTCTGATAAAATGTAAAATCTTCTACAGTTATCTTTATCCCATGGTTATCAGTGTAGTAGGGTGTGATCTCTAGTTTCACATGTACTCTGCTTCTCTGTCAGCCCACGTAAAATCAGTTCAAGATAAAACAGTTACCTAAGCCTAGTCAGTAGCCTGATTACCACATACTTCCATCCAATTTTCTGGCCTCGGTGAGGCAAGGAAACGCCCTGTAAATTCACGTGGTCCACCAAACTCCTTTCCTGCCTGTGCAGTAGAAGGGTTGGGCTAGTTGAGGTCAGTGTGCAGTGAGTAGGAATTACAAGCTGGACACAGCTGTGGCCTTGGGTTAAGCACTTCATTAGAGTCGATCTGCACCGACGTTAATTCTTGCTCTGTCCTGCAGATTTGGGTGAAACCATCAACCATGCCTTCTTCATGTTTCTTATTTAAAGCCGATCGGTTTCTTTTTTGTCTGTATGTTGTTGTTTATTTCAGTGCTGGTGTATTTTTTTCCACTTCAGTTACAAGTTCCATTTGTGCGCGTCCCATGACCCATCCTGTTTTGCCACAGTCAAAGTTTTGATTTAAAAACCCAGATATAGAGCCCTTATCAAGCATCCAGTCAGCGCACGTTGGATTCAGAGCGTATCTCACATCTTCCCTGCCTAATATATTCCTGTACTATTTTCTCTTCAACAGCCTCAAGTACTACAGCCTTCCAGCAGCCTTCCCAATTCCACAGACCTCGCCCAGGGAAAACTAATAAAAACTCCACATATCGAGGCCCACAGTGAATATCCTAAACCAGATCTGCATGACAATAGAAATCATCAGAATCCAAATGCTGCAAATGTCTCTCTCCCAAATAGCCTGAATGACCTAAACTCTTTAGCGAGCGTACAGTTAAACACGAAAGCTGAAAACGCATTGTATTTGGACAATTTGAAAAACAAAAACACTGAAGACCCTGGAGAGGTGGCTGGTAATAAGAAAGGTACATTACCACCTCGTTCTCCCTTTCAGACCTCTACACGAGCTGATGCTCCAGAGGTGCAGACTGGATTATCTGTGAAAGGTCAACCCTCATTCACAAACCAGGCTTCTCAGCCAACGACTTCGAGAATCGCGAAACCCCCGACTGCTTTAGTGCCTCCTACCATGGCCGTTCTCGCTCGATCTGCAGATCATTCCGCTGCTTCCAAGGAACGTGAGCTTCTACCACAGAGTGGTTCGACTCAGACACAGCCAACATCTGGGCAGGACAGCCTAAAGGGTAAACAGAGTCAGAAAGTGTCTAAACTTCGCCCACCAACTGCGTCCTTTGTTAAATCCAAGCAAGCGAGCAGTCAGAAATCCACGCCAGTACCTCCAGAGCCTCAGACCACCTCCCTGAAGTCTAACATCCCAAGGCCACCGGTCCAGAGAAAGGAAAACGTGCAAACACAGCCCGTTGGTTTGCCTGCCGGGGACAGCGCGCCCTCGGGACGGCATTCCCGCCTCCCCAAACCAAAGACACACTGAGGACATGCCCCCGCCTCCCGCACGATGCCACGCCATGAACCACGTCCTGTCTTGTCACTGCCTTGGAGCCTGCTGCACCTGCAGCCTGCAGATGCTGAGTCACTGCTCCAAATGGCATCTGTTGTAGGGCTTGCATTCTCCATCCTGCCCTGTTCTGAGGCTGATGTTACGAGCTGTGCAGTTTCTCTTGAGAGTGCTTGATTTTCTCGTTGGTCTGTAATAAAGATGGTGTTGCTATCTTAGTCATTAAGCAAATACTGAAGTCTGTGGTGACCACAAATGCCAGAATGCTGCACTATCTATTTCAGGATGGCAGAAATTATTTCTTACCTCTGTATGAGTTATTAGACAATGAAATTGCTGTTCTGTTTAACTTCTTGGTTCTGAGTACTCGTTAGGTCAGAGTGGTAGAAAATTAGACTGACTAGCAGATGTTTTATTGGCCATAATTCTGACTCTGTATTCCAGAGGCCTATGCAAAAATCCTTGTATTTATCATTCTCTCAAGACTGACATATTTAATGTTATTTAATCTGATGGGTTGGGTGGGTTGTGTTGTTTTGTTTTGCTGTAATCTGAAGTTGCTCTGTTCTTTATTTATCCCCTTTTCACTGTTCACAGCCATTAGGCAGATTTCACAGGGTGAAACGAATCTTCTCGCTTAAACATCATCGTTTGTTAAACGACTGTGGTATGTTTTTATTGTGTTGAATAGACACATTACCGGGTAGGTTCTTGAAAGGCAGTGCTAAGGATGTTTGTCCAAACCTTCCAGTGCAGGCTCTTAGGAATTGGTAAGTAGGGAGCCTCTGGGAATAAGGGGTCCAGAACACCTATGTTAAGGTTGCACAACATGCATTTTAATTAATATTTTAAACTTTTATTGTTCTGCTTGTATTTATTGATTTCTGTTTAATATTGGAAGGCTCTGAGGTACCTGACTTGAAATTTTGCACAAACTTTGCCATATGTGTAAGAATTTGAAACTATTTTACAGAATAAAACTTATATTAAAAATGCAACTATTTTTTAAAAAAGGAAAAAAAATTAACCCACTTATTTGCTTTGAGCAATCCTATTATGTCCTAATCCAGAGCTGGTACTCTTAAGAGTTTTTCAGAGATGTGTTAGTTTGGTTTTGGGTATTTTTTTTTTGTAATTGTTTTTTCTTTTTTCTTTTTCTTTTTTTGTTTTTTTTTTTGTTTTGTTTTTGTAATGTCTGAAGAAGTGCATGATAACTGGTAAGGAGCTTTTTGGGGAAATAAAGCAAAAAAAAAAAATCAACATTTTTGTGCTCTCTAGGAGCAGTATTTTTTTCTGAAAGTAGTCTTGGTGCACTCTGGGACCATGACACAAATGATGCCAGTTACATGTGCGCATATCTGGTGAAGCTTCCCAGAAATTTGATGTTATGTCCCATCTCCAATTCTTCCCTTCTTTCCCATGACTCTCTTGGATGTTAGTGGCTGGGGGTTTTTTTCCTGTTTCGGGTTGGTTTTAAAATCAGCAGCAGAAGGTTGCTGCAACAACTTGGCTCAAAATCTGTTCCTGAAGAGCACATAATGTCAGTAAAACGCAAGACAGTGTTAGTTTGTTCTAGGCTCTGGCTATAGGACATTGACATGTTACAGTATTTTCTTTGGGAGAATTAAAGTGAGTAGGTGTAGACATTTCATAAATGAATTCAATATTCAGCTTCTATAATATAAGCCCTTTAACTGGGGGTATCCTGATGGATACCTCAGCTGGGTGAAGGAAAGAGTCGTCTCACCTGAGTTTTAAGTACATAATTGATTTTCGAGAATTATTTTGTATTTCTCACACTGTAATTTTATTTAACTGATGATGAAGTGGGAAAATGAAAAGCTTGAGGGGGAAAATGGGTAGGGGGAGATTCTTTTTCAGAACTACTTATATCAGTCTGAAATAAGGGACCTGCAGGACTTCCTGTGAACTGAGGTGATGACAATGAAAGCAAGACATAACAAGACAAATAATGTTAATTGTTATAGTTGGTAAAGGATCAGAAATCATAACTTGAGATTGCAGTAACAATTATGCTCTGGGAATAATTTATTTCCTTGAAAACCATTGGATTAGATGGCATTTAGTGTACGTATGTGCTTTAAATAAGAAAATAAAACTGACTTTTTATATTCCCCAAAACTAGCTCCTGGCAGCTAACTGTGTTTCTCAGGAGTTTAAAGACTGCTGAGGGAATGATCAGATTCCTGGTTCATTTTCCGGTCCATATAGATTTCTATGGAAGGTGTGTTTTTTAAGTTTACTTTCCTTGAAGAGAAGCTGATTTTATTGTTAGTTGTATATGATTTTGTGTAAAAATACACTTTTCACCTAATGTTATTGACAGAGATTCATCATCTTCTGCTTCTTATTCTGAAGGTATCGCCAGCCTGATTTAGTGATGTTTCAATTTTTATGTTTACATTTAAAAGTATAGATATCTATCTGCACCTTTACTGAAAATTAAGGAGATGATCAAAGCAAATTAAGCAAAGAAAAATGAGATGATCAAGGTTTTCATTAAAAAGTTCCTAATTTTTCTTTCCAGAAGAAAAAAAGTTATATTTATATGGGCGTGTACATATGTATTAAAAGAACATAAGTAGATTACAGTCCTTTTTTATAGCATTTCCCCGTTTTGTTCTGACAGATTAGTGAGACACTGAGCTGGAGCCAGCAGGATTTGGGCATGGATGAGACAGATGCTAGCCTGGCTCGTGTTTGTGTTGAGCTGCTCCCCTCGCACCCCTCTAGGACACCTGCACGCTGGGGCTCTTCAGACTTTTCCAGGGAAGGCTCTGTTGCACGTGTAGTAAGTCCAGAGTACGGGCAAAGCCTGTCAGGAGATGGGCAGCTGGGAGAGAGGTGGTGAAGTGAGGCTTGAAGCTTCACCTCGGTGAAAGATGGGGTTTGGGGAGTGATGGATGAGAGGGCACTCAGAGTGCTTGTCAAATGGGATTAAGTAAGTATTTTCAGGTAACATATCTACCTTATGGAAGGTGCAGATATATCATCAGTACTGGTGCAGATTATCCAAAACGCATACATTTAAGTATTTGATATCTTCAGGGGTTTTTTTTAGGTTTATAAAACTGGTTTATTGCCATTTTTTTTTGTTTTTGATTTCTCATTCTTTTGTGCAATATTCACAAAAGTATTAAACTACTGTTCAGTATGTGTGTACAGAGGCAATTACGTATTTTAACAAGTGAATAAACACAAAAGAAAAGAACAGAATTGCACTTTAAATGAGCTTTATTGCTTGGAGTTGTGCCTAAAATAATCTAGATGCCTCCTGCTGTGTGTGGCTTTTGTTTGAAACAAATTTCCCCGGTAGTGTTGCTGTTTCCAAGGTATTTTCACATCACTTTCACAGAATCGATATGCACTCTAGCATGTTTAAAAGTATTCATATAGTGTACTGAGTTTTTGTTGTGCAATGACTTTAATTTAACCGTGGAATTCTAACACTGATGATGCAGCCAGATCATTATTACCTTCCCCTTCCCTGAAGCTGGCACTTCCTGCTGCCAATCAAAGCCAATGGCAAGATTTCCCTAGGACTAGCATAGCTCTTAAAGAATAATGGTCCCAGAATATGGTTTTGAGAAAAGAAGTGCAATATTATCTCTCAGACTTTCTCAAAATAATTATGAAGGCCCTGAAAATCCAAAATGATGCCATTTTGATACAGCTGATTTTTCCAAAAAAAAAGGGTTCCTCAACTTTCCATCTTGTAGCAGTGAGAGTAGACATAGCAACTAGACTGCACCATAGGTCAGTCCAGTTCATTTCATCCTTGATCTCAGTGCTGATTTGTTGTAACGATGCCTGAAAACCGAATATCATTTGCGTGATTTCCTTTGTTTGCATGTCACAGCCATATGCACATTCTGAAGTGTCATACTGGGGTAGGTTGCATGTTGGGGGGGGAAGTATTTCTGGTTTTGCACAGCACATAATCCTCTTAATATGGACATTTTCTTGCTGTACAAATGGAAATCAGTTCTTGAATTGGGCTTCCGTAGCTGTTCCTTATCTCGTTACAGAGGCTTTTTCTGAGCAGAGGATTTAATGTGACCCTGGTGGTAGGGCTCAGTATAGTCATCCTACAGCTGTGCTATCAAGGAAATTCAGTCACTGTTGTGGTAAAGCTGCTCACTGCCTACTTAATTGTAAAAGCACCGCCATAAACCCAATATAATTCCTGTGTAACAAAATCCTAAATTCAGTACTAGCTAAAACAAGAGGTACCCTTACTATCTGCTTTGTTGTTTTTGGTTTTTTAACCCAGGCCAGAGTAAATACTGTATATTGGAATTTGCTTGTAAAGTTGATTAAAAAAACTGTATGTAAAAATTCTTTCCTCAATGTTGCTCTAGTGAATAAAAATAAAAGTCATAATTCTAATAAAGTATCCCTTTCTCTTGAATATTCACTTGTATGTTTTTTCGAGTCATTGTGCAAAATGTAGACAGAACTGTAGACAGAAAATTTGGGGGAACAGGGGGATTAGGCTTATGCTTACAGTGGATTTTTTTCTTGGAACTATCTTTCTCCAACAGAAATGGTAGGCTTTTAGCATGAGACTGTTATTAAAGGAAAAAAGAAAAGGAGGGGAAAAAAAGACATAGAAAAGCTAAACATTTTAATGTATTGATTGCAGATGAACATGGACTGACATGGCTAGTTCTTAAAGGTATGTTATGGCACCTGTAGGGCAGTTGAGAAGCATATTTATTAGTTCTCCCACATAATTAACTAGTTAAAATCATTATCGTGAGGTACTTTGAGAAGGTTATTTCCCCACAGAAGTCCAAATGAATGCAACATGTGCAAATATGAGAGTCCTAATTGTATGTCAGTATTTTGCCCATGGTTTGAATGGTTTGCTGTTCTTGAGATGAAAGGAACTCTGCTCCATTAATTAATCTGACCTGCTTCAGTAGATGGAAGTTCAAGTTTGAAACTATGATCAAAAAGGGAGGAGAACCCTGTAGTTTGAACTAAAAGCATTTTAAATATACTGCAGGCAGGCACTTGTAATCTTTAACCTAATGTTTTATTTTGAGCTTCAGGATGGCCTTTGAAAATTTCCATGGGTTTTGGGGGTGGAAAGAACTCCTGCACAGGGTTTCCAAGCTCAAACACGTGCTTTAGGTACCTCCCTAACCGAGGCCCAAGAAGGAAGGAAGGTGGTGTGAATGAATCCTCGTGCCTTGCAGTTCTCCTGGGTAAGTGTGCGCTTGGTTACTGGGTGGACCAGATTGTATCACCGTGGTGTCTAATCCTTATCAGTGGGACCATCAGATGTTAAACAGCTGATGCACTCTGCAGTGGATGACTATGGAAATGGTGTCCCTAAAAGCTGTGATTGACAGCTTCCCTGTCGTCCTCATCCAGAGGCAAAGGCTTCCTGGCAGTGGTGAGCAATCTCAAAGTTTGGTGTCCAACTCAGAGCAGTGGTCTGAGCCTGGGGCAGAGCTGCTTTATTGCCGTTGGGCAGAATGTTACATGAGGGGAGAAGGTGAGAGAGGGTGAGACATTTCAGACATTTCCCTTCCTTTGCAACCCAGAATCAACACCCCTGGCACCTTTCGTTTGACAGAAATGTCTGGAGGCTTTATGGGCACAATTGAATACAGCTGAACCACAAGACAAGTTAATATTGAAGTATTTGTAACATCAACCAGGTTTATGCAGTTGCTGCTTGCCCTGGGTTATGAATATTTGTTGCTGTTTCAACTAGTTTTGGCTTGTAGCAGAAGGCACTAAACATAAATGCTTTGGCTCTAAAAATTAGTTACTCAGGTATTTGGTGCTAATCAGTCAATCTGTAAGCTAAGAAGGTGGGTTTCTGTTAGGATTTCCAACAGTTTTCTCTGAAACCACAGGCAGTGAGAGCCCTCGGGTCTCATACAATATGTGGGGTGCTCTGTGTGCTTGCTCCAAGTCCTCACTGAAAATACAGTATGAGTCCTTAGTAAGCTGCTGAAAGCAAAAGTAATTGACCAGAAACTCTGTTTTCAGAGGGATTTTGAATTTGGTTATTCTGAAGCAGAGCACGATCTGAAAACTTCTGAGCTGTTTAAAATGCTTCTCTCTGTCACAGCCTCTGAGGATCGCGTCAGTTGTCAGAAGCATTTCATGACACAGGTTGGCTTTTAAAGCCTGTTACAGTGCAAGTTCCTGAAATAGTCCAAGATGAGAGGTTTTGACATTCAAAACCAGTTGTAGACATAGGACATTCCAACAGTTCTTCACTTGGGTTTGTTTTGGATTGGTTTTTTCCAGAAAATTCCATAGAAATGCAGCAATTTGGGAGAAGCATTTAGATATCAGTGAAGCTTTACATTCTGACATGTTCTTTGCAGCACCTCTCCAATCAAAACAATTATTTAGATTTTATTCTGAAGATACCTGATAACATCATTCTCTTGGGTGCTACGGTTAGAAAAAGGTTGGAAAAGCAACCCTCATTTCCTCATGATCATCAGAGCGCCTTTGTGTACACAGTGGTCCACCTAGGGGTGGTAAATATACTAATTTAGCTATATGAGAAGCGTGTGCATATAAAACCTATGAGCATTTAAAGACTTGGATCATTTGGTGTGATAGATTTCAGTGCTTAGTAATACAGAAGTCCAGCTATTCCCACAATTCCATTTTAATTGCTACTCAGTTTGACAAACTGTACTAATTATCCCATGCTACCTTTAATCTCTCTGCCTTAGTTGCCTCATAAATAAAATAAGAATAGTACCAGTGTTAGCAAAGTCAAGGCTTGCAAGATTCTATGCTGACAGCATGAAAAAAATTCCCTGAGGAAATGAATCCTCCCTTGTTTTCTTGAACACTATATTAATCTTCCTGCATTTGCCTGCTCAGGAGTCTTTAAAATTTTTTTTATAAGTAATTCCTTGCATGCAAGTTTTGTGGACCTTGTTGAGACTCTTTTATTAGATCCAGTGAATCTTACAAGGGTTCCATGGCAATTATTTGCAGGAGTTCATGAAGTGTAAATGAGAGGGAGTGGTTTCTCAGTGTGAGTTACATGCGGCACAGTGAACGAGTTCTCCGAAGCTCTGTAAGGAAATCCTCACGGAAATCTCTATCCCAAACAGCACACTGGCAGTCTCACGGGGTGCTAGGAACCTGTGGCCCCATCTTCCAGGAGGATCCCTGAGGTGTTCATCGTGTTTGTACAAACAGCTGTGAGTTTGTGGGATCCTTCCTTTTTAATTCCCCTCGCCTTCGGCCCAGTGACTGTGTGTCGCTGAGACTGCTGCAGGCAGCCCTGAGCTGAGCCCTGCGCTGTGACTCTGCGGGGTGGTCCCTGCGGGTTGTCGCTGCCTTTTCCTGTCCCCCAGGGGCGAGGCAGCAGCCGCAGTCCCAGGGCACAGCCCCTCGTTCCAGATGCTGGGTCAGGCAGGAGCGGGGACGCAGTTCCTGCTGCAAGAGACAGCAGGAGGTTGTCAGGCTGAGCTGAGCTGCCAGGATCGGAGCTTATGTTTCTAGGAAGTCTGATGTTCAAACCATATGCTGATAAACTGTTGCAGATTTGGTATTCCCATGCAGGGAAGCCTAATGATGCACAAGCTCTCTGCTAATCGCGCTCCTGTGCGTTTTATCCCGGCATGCGATTCCCGACTTCAAAGGAATTAGTTAAGGTCTGTGTGTGAGCATTATATTAACAGCTGTTAAAAGCTCTGTGTGTGGCATTTCTGGGACATACAGCGCACTGAAAAAATACTGCAGGTTTGGAGTTTGTATTTAGGCAGGAAAAATGTGTATTTCCTTTAAAATGTGCTTCTAATGTCACTTTTTTGAGCTGCTTTGAGGGTGCTCATTTCCTCAAGGGATTCTCTTTGCAAGTAATTATTCTGTCATGTAATATTGTCCGATTTCATAAAAACTTATTTATTGCAAAGGAAAAAATGGGTCATGGAGGTTATTTCAAAGAGCTGTATTACACCCCTTATATTGCTGACACAGAAGAACACCGCATCATTTGTTTTATATGTTTTCTTGTGTCCCATCCTGGAATGTGCTAGTGCAGGAACAAGCTAGCCAATTTGAGGAGGGGTGTTAGAAATACTCTTATGGCTACACGATAAATGTTATAGAAGGGCCTTTCAGCAGTTACTGTGAGTAGGAGCATGGGTCTGTGTTGTGCTTAGTGCTCTAAGCTCAGTACCAATTGCCCAGGCCTTAGCAAACATGTTTTAGGCGGTGTCTGAAGGGTAAAACCCAAAATCTGACAGTATACATTTTCGTCATAAAGCACTTGGAGCTCTACTGACAGAAAAAGACAGGAGTTAGGATTATTACTTTAATTGCAAATTCATAGCAGGCAGGTGCACAAGAGCGAGCAAGATGAAACGCTTTGTGTGGGAGAAATCCCGTGGAGAAGCATTCCCGTCTATTCCCTTTCTCCCCAGGTGAGCTCAAAGCGCTCGGGTGTTTCCATCAGTTCCGTCGCTGCCGCGGTGTCGCGCCGGCTCCCGTGACAGCAGAGGGCAGTGCAATGCAAGCAGCCGGCCCTGCCAGCTCCTGTCCCCTGTGTCACACGCCTTCCCAGCCGTAGGTGGGGCTCTGGCCACGGCCGAACGCAGAGCGGGCGCCTCCTCACCCTTCCTTGCTCTGATGGGCCAGCCCCGAAGTGAGCGCTGCTGAGTTACTGCTCGCAGCCAGCGGGAGCCACGGGGCTCGGGGCAAAGAAGAAATCAACTGCTAGCAGGTGGAGGAGGTAAAACAGACACTGGAAGCCTCAGCTGAAGAACCCGTGTAGTTTGAACTGGAATAAATTAGTTGTTTTCCTTGCTTGGTGTATGTGACAGGCTTGTCGTGTTCCAGCCGGCTGTTTTCATCATTCAGCTCCCTGCCGGCTCAGGTGGGAAATCCACGGGGGAGATGGGAGATAAAGACTAAACGCTCACATGCGTTGGCAACTCCAAGCCCTTGTAGAAATCTTTGCCTGCTCTTTCAGTGCACAAACCCTGCGGAACACATCCTGCTGGGAAGTGATCATCTAAATACACCAACTCTGTCAGAAAATTACTCAAGGAGAACTTCTGTGTATTTACTTTCCTGTTCAATTGTGTGTAAACTTTCCTGTACATAACACAGATGAAATAAGCAGAAGTCAGTCTCACTATTGGGTCCTGTTTTAATTGTGTTTTAAATAAGCCTGATTTCTTGAGCATACTTCTGTCACATCTTTAAACAGAAATAATTACTTGCACATAAGGTTCCTTGAATTTTGTATCCAGTAGGTAACACTTCCTCCTCAGACCCCCAGCAATGGAAGCCATCACTTGTGCTTGGGGTCAAAACTTTATTTGGATTTTATTCCTATGAAACATGAGGCCTGTTGTGATCAGATTTAATTTAAAGATAAGATTTCTATAAGTAGAGCAAGTACTAATTAAGGTTAGAAGAACTTACAAATTACACATTACTGTCCTGAATTAAGATAGATATAAGCAAGCAATTTTTCAGATAATTAAATTAGTGATGTATGAGACCTGGGGCTTTACACTGGGAGTCTCTTGTTTGTTTGACCTGCAGCTCTGTGAAACCTTGGACTCCACCTTTTTTTATTTTTCTAGCAGTTCTGCTCCAGTAGTCAAGGAAAAGATTCTTAATAACCCCTAAAATGCAACTGTTTAAAAATGTCCTCTGACCCTTCAGGTAAACTGAGTCCACATTAGCCTGTCCCCATGTTCACATACAATTTTTCCTTTATAGTGTTGATTCTGAAAATTTTTCCTGATCTCTCTTCTCAAATGGAAGCCTTATTTTAACTGATAGCAAGCAAATCACTTTTAAATGACAATTTATGTTCATTTTAGCAGTAAGCAACCAGGGCTTTATACCTTGACTGTTAGCTCTGTGGAATTACAACACGATACTGAGCAAACTTGCTGCTGCTGGATCTGTGCCATCTCTCAGGACAGTTGTGTTTTGCACCATTCTGTAGAATAATTCAATTTTTTCAGACTGAATCCAGCAGAGGGAGTTTTTTAGGTTTTGGTTGGATTTTTTTAAGTGATGGCTTTTTCTCCTATGTTCCACAGATGCTGTAGTATGAGGTATTGTTGGTACCTACCACCAGTCTGGAGAGCAGGAACGTGGTGCTGCCTTATCTCAGTGTAGAAGGCTGACTTTTCCTATCAGTCATAGATTACATTTGGTCTTTGTACTTTGTGATTTGATTATTGGTAGCTACTTCTTTGTTCCTCTCTTCCATACTGAGCCGTGGGCATTACTGAGTTTGTCTGTTCATTCCCTAACTACAGAGGACACAAAGCTTTCAATAGCAGAGTGCAGAGTGACAGGGAATTAACCTCTTACTTGTGGAGCCAAGGAAATGTCCCCCGTCTGCTCCTCAGAGATGCCTCCTTGCTGTCCAAAGCCCTATTGTCAGCCTCTGCGCTATCAAAGGTGTGGGAATAATTAATTCTCAGCTTTGGGGTTTGGGTGGTTTTGTGGAAAAACAAAGCACACACTGTCTGAATTCATTTTAAGTCAGCTATTTATGAGTCTCTTTGAAGCTGCAGCTTCAATAAGGATTCCACCTCTGTTTTCTTCCTTTAATTGGCTCCATTAAAACATGCCTGACCTCTCAGCACACCTTTGGCACTTGCTGTGTTCTGACTGGCTGCAGCTGAGCCTGCTGCCACGGCAGGGCACCTGAGCGAGATCTGATGGAAATGCACAGCCCTGACTCCCAGAGCAGCTGGCCCAGCTGCTGACAGCTCTGTACAGAGCTGTGCCCTTCTCTTTTTCTTTAGTTTTGGAAGCTAATGGCCATGGCTCAAACAGACCATTGCCCAGGATGGACCATTTACTCTGGCATGGTCGTCGTGGTTGATTTTTTGGGGGTTCCTGGGGTTCTTTTGTTGTTTTGTTTGGGTTTTTACCTGCACAACGCTAAGGTGCCTTCCTGCAATGCTGGAAGGTACACGGAAATCTCTGGCCGCTTGCCCGGTGTGGGATGTCCTGCAGCCTTTGTTGCTTGCCTGTTCAGCAGTTGTTACGTTCAGGTTGGATGCACGCTGGTGCCTGGGCTCTCTGGAGATCACAGTGACCACCTGCCATGACTGACCCGATGAATCTCGTGATGTTCAACGTGGCCAGCAGTACCAGTGCCAGGGACTAAGGAAACTCACCCCTCAGCCCAGGGTCTCTCTTAATTTTGTGCTTCTCTGTCATGTTTTGTGCTCTGGGGGCTGATGCTTTGCAGAGGCTGTGGCTTTGCTGAAGGCAGCCCTGAGATTTCTGTGATCCCTGGGAGTGTGTTAGAGCAGGAGGGAACTGCACATTGCAGCCAGGTCAAGGCAGCACTGTTCTGATGCAAAGATCCACACCTCTGGAGGTTTCTGGAAGGGGAATTACCATTGGTAGGCATCCTACCAGTGGGTGACAGGCCCCAACTCCCTCCTCTTCGGCCATTTCACTTGTGTGACACAGGGCACTGCTGGGGACAGGAGCCAGGATTCTCATGGTGCATGGGAGAATTGAGGGAACTCCCTGCACTGCTCTGCAGAAAAGGCTGTGAATAACCAGCTGCTGGGGGAGTTTCTGGAAAAGGTGCTGTAGCCCGGTGGTCTTGAGGTGCACGGTGCTCTGTGCAGAGGTTTGTAGCTAAAAGGTTGCAGCTGGAGCACCTGGCGTTGGACCAGATTCACGGAAAGGATTAGCGGTGTGTGTTACTGCATGTGGGTGTGATTCATGAGGGGTTTGAAAGGCACAGAGGGTTTCTTGGCACTTTGAAAGGGCTGTTACTTTTTCCCTCTAAACAGGGGGATTGAAGAACATAGTTGCTCAGTTTTAAAAAAGGAAATGGTTTACCTTTTCTTGTCTTGGTGCCTCAGATGCTCCATGGAAGCCGGTTCAGTCTCTGTTTACTTTGCACAGCATCGGTCATTCAGGTGACATTTCCATTTGTTTCACTGCCAGCTGAACAGCTCTTCATGGGCTCTCAAGGAGCTCACTGACACGAGTGCCCTGCCTACAAGATGCTCCTTTTCCCTGTTTGGGTGCCAGCATTTTGAGCCAAGCAGATTGCTGAATGTCAGACTTGATGGTAAATTTGGAGTTTACCTGGTTTATTCCTGAGGATGCAACTGGGGACAAAATTCTGACCTGGCATCACCACTTGTGCTTTAGTGCATTTAATTCTGCAAGCAAGTGATCTGCTCTATGCAGATAGCTGATGCTGGGTGTCCTAAACCAAAGTGGAATGATTCCTGCCTAATGTGAGCATTCAGTGGACTTTCTGTCTGTATTTGTCTGTATATGCTTTTGCATCATGTTAATGAGTCATTAATGGCTTCAGTTTTTTCCTCCTTTCCAGAAGGTTCTGCCACAGAAAAACAAATGCATTTTATTTCTCAGGTACAATGAGCTTGCTCGCTGCTCTCTGATAGCTTATTAACGAGTTGTGGCTGTGAAAATTAGGGATGCAGCCACTTTTGGGCAGGTTCATGAGCTGTGCTGCTTGGCTAAAGCCCAAAAAGATGTTATTTTTGGCAGTGCTAGAGACATTATGGAAGAACATCAAAGATCATTAATGCATCTTTTGTAAACACTGTCTCTTACTAATCTCTGTGCTTCTGCTTCTGGCTGGATAAAAGTTGCCCGCTGAGATTCCTGCTTCAGCTGGTGCCCCTTTGGGGTCCGATGAGTGTGAGGCTTCTGAGCTGGTGCTCATTATTATTAATTAAGGAGCAGCTCTGTTCTTGGCAACCTGAGGCACAGTTTCATGAATCAAATGCAAACTGTGCTGAGCTGATCAATAAGAGTCTGTTGCTCTCTAAAACTGGAACCCCTGGTTTATAATGTAGTGATTTTGGGTTACTTTATTTGTAGGTTAATTGCTATATGATCAGCCATAAAAGGTGGTCCAGGAAGATCCACTTTCTCTTGACAATCATTGCCCTATAATTGTCCTTCACTTTCCAGATGACTGATTTGGAGGCAGATGTGTAGTTTTTAATTGGTTTTTAATTCTCCTTAGCTCTGGGAGGTGGTGACTGAACAGATCTCCAATTTATTTATTGATTTGAGTTCACAGCTCTAAATTATTCTTTTATCAGCCTTTATTGCTAGTTCTTCTCCTTGCTCATGCAGGAAGCTAACACTTTCTTTTCTTTTTTCAAGAAAGAATTAACAGAAAACAGTTAAGTAAAACAGTTTAAGAGTTTTGAGCTGGTGCTCAGCTAAGTTCCCATCTGTCTTTTCCAGAAGCCAAACTCAGGAACGAGCACAGCTTGTATGAAGGAGCCAAGGGCGAGTCACTTCTGGAGCCAAGAACTGAAGGATCAGATCATAAATTCAGGCTGACTAAGTGCTTGCTGAAGTTCCTTTACCAGAAGGTCTTACTATCCTCCCTGATAGCTGTGGTGGCTCCTGTACACGCCGTTTATCACGCTGCAGCTTGAGGCCCATGAAGCTGCTCCCTGAGGCTCTCTTTGACCCCTTGCAGACAGAGCAGGGTTTTCTCAGCACAGCTGCAGCTGCACTGCAGGCCCTGTGCAGAGGGGCTGAGCAGTGTTGGCTCCCTGTTTCAATCCATCCTATTCCTGCCTTTTGTTGGGAGGTTGTTGCTGCGATTTGGTCTTGCAGAGTGCAGGGTGTGCATGTGCATGCTGTAAAGGTGAAAATAAAATTGTTTGCATTGTTTCTGTTTGCTGCATGCCTTGCTGTTTGATGTGGACTCAGATGGTCCCTCTCCTCCACTATCTAACACTTTTAGGCTGTTTTGAGTCAGGGCAGCTGGACCCACCAGGGCTATTCATTCTTCTTCAAGGCTCTGGGGGTGATCTCCTGTAGTGGAATGGCTGGGGCCTGGGGATGTGTGGGTCCTGTCTGCCTCCCTCCCAGGTATAACTGCTTCCAGGGTGCTCAGCTCCCAGCAGGGTCTCTGGTCTTGCCCAAGTCCACTTTAGACACCAGCCCTGGGTGTGTTTCAGGAGGGGAAAAGCAGACTCCTGGAACATTTGAACTCTCTACCCTACCTTTTGGGGAGTTAGAAGACAAGAAATATGAGAAGTGGGGGAGAGAGAATCCATGTGGACATTGCCCATCAGGAAAGCTGCAAGGATTTTCCTTGCCATCAGCAGCGCTCCAGCTGTGGGGTGACCAGCTGTGCCACCCCCTGCTTGAGCAGGACGAGGAACTGGCAGAATGAAGATCTCTCTGCTTCCACCAGCAGCTGCTTTCCTGGGTTGAGTGCCACAGGATGACACTGCTGTGTCATTGAACAGCGTTTTGTGAGAGCTCCTGCTGCAATGGCCAAGCTGGGTCACTCTTGGTGGGAGCTTGGTAATTAAATCATGTTGTTTCCACCCCTCGCATCCATGTAGTAATTAAAAGAGCTTGTAATTAATGGGGACTGGGGAGGGAAATCAACTGGAACCTGTCAATTTGAGCTCTGTTCTGGTGGTGAAGAGTTACTCAGCCAAGTAGCTGGTTTTCTTTTTCAGCTTTCATGGGTCACAGCTGTACCTGGCCCTGTGAATAGCCAGTGAGGCTTGACATACTCTCCTGATCTGACCAGGGAAAAAAACCTGAATTCATCAAGGATTTTAACTATCCCAGACATTTCATTTTATCTGTAAGTATCTGAGACAGCCACTCTGGTGGTATAAGAATTTATATGTTTGTGTGAGGGAATCCTTGATTTAAATACATGTATATTTCCTTTAGCAATGAGAAAAGCTACTAAAATAATAATTAAAATAAACTGCATTTGTATTCACAAAGGGGTACATACATGTGACCCTGAATGGAGCCACGAGCCTTGAGAAATCACTGTAAAAAAACATGCAAAAGAATTTTTCTACTGTGAAATAACCATGAAACTTATGCTGAATTTTGCATATTTTGGTGGTTTTCTTTCCTTTTTGCAACAGAGACAAACAAATTCCCCACATTTGTAGGAGCCATAACTTTCAGATTCAAATGGCTCCTATGTTGGGAATCATTCCTGGCCTTCTCAGTGGTCCTTGAACAACTGAGAGAGTAACCAGCCCTCTCAGCAAGAATGGCCACGATGGGGTCTCTGCTGTGATCTTTCCAGGAACCTGCTGCTGCAACAACAACCTGAATTTGTACTTCAGTGCAAATTTTACAATGTTGTTCCCAGTACCCAGAAGTCTGCATCAATCAGGAGAATTGATTTACAAATAGGTTAAGAAAATAATTGAGCTGTACTGGCCAGAGACAAATGAGGCTCGAAGGCAGTGAGAGGCAGAATGTAGGTATAGGATGGGAGTGGATAGCCTTGTCTGTATCAGAGATAATTGCCTCACTGAAATGACATGTCACCTCTCAGGGATTTAGGAAGTGTTCCATTGGCAGGCATCCTCCTTGCTCTAAGTGGCCCTGAGAACCAGCTCACAGAATGGCCTTACCATGACATGCATCACAGGCCTTCCAGCTGCTGATCTCCTGCCAGAGATGCTTGGAGCATCCACCCTGCCCTGGGAGCTGCTCAGGCAGTTTTACAGGCTCGGTGTCAAAATGCAGGGTGCAGTGGGCAAAAAGCCCAAGCCAAACTGCAAAAGCCCAAATCAAACTGTCCTGGAAGAACAGAACAAACTGCTGCTTCCGAAGCCTCAGTAACTTCTCCCACATCTGGGAAGCCCTGCAGAAGAGCAGTGCCCTGTGTAATGAGGCATGAAAGGGGAGCTGCCAGACTCTTCCTCAATGTCTCTTTAGAGCTGCTGGTTTTACTACAGCCAAACTCAGCTCATATATTCCTCCTGTCCCCTTTCCTACTCAAACTGCTCCCTTGTTCCTCAGCCTGCCCTCCCTCCTGCCAGCTGCTGACTTGCAGAGAGACACCTGAACATTTAGCGAGTAGCTTTCAAAGCCTTTTTAGGGGTTTTAACTGCTCACATCCTGCTGTTCCTAATGGAGCCAAGCAGTTAAATCCTGAACTTGAAAACCTGAGAGGGTCAAAGGAAGTTAAATTCCAGGTATGTGGCGTTCCGAGGTTGTCCCTGGGCGCGGCAGGAGCAATGGTGACAGTGTGTTTAGTACACAAGCTGCCCGTGGCTCTGATATCTGAGCAGGGCCATCAGCCATCGTGCTGCTCAAAGTACCAAACTTGCCCTGGTTGCTGTGGGAAGAGAATGCACAACACAAGTTTGTCCAGGTAGGCGTGGTTCTAGCAAGTACAACCTTTTGAAAACAACTGAATATGGACTTGCTTTCAGTTTTCTAACTGAAAAGTGTCTTAGCCAAATATGAAGTGAGCTGGAAAAACCTCAGCTGCTGGGTGAATGGCAGAGAGGCTGCTTTGTGGTATAAGCTGGAAAACAACTTTTCTGTGGGAAGAATATTTACAGGCTAAATCTGTACCTTATTAGCATAGAGTGACTTGATTGCAGAAGCACTTGAATAAATTCCCTAGGAATTCATGTGAAAGGGTCAAGTAAAACAGATGGCTTTAGTGAAGAATTTATGTCTTTAAGTATTTTAATTTGCTGCGTGTTTTTTAAAAGAATTGCCTTCAAATTCCACTCTTCCTATGGAATTTCTCTCCAAGGTTTTTAAAAGTAGTAAGGTTATCTCAATTTGAGCCAGCTACTGCTTTTAGCTGGCTGAACTGTGTATTGCCTTGTGATGTATTCCTTGGTTTGCAGTCCTAATTAGACTATTGAAAGAGTTAATAGATGCCCATTTCAGAGGCTGCTTTCGACATCTTAATAGCAGTATAACTAATTCAAGACTGTGCAAGGTGTACTTACCAATGTAAGGTAGTAAAAGCAGCTTGAAAAGTGCTAGTAAATGTCTAAAGGATTCTCCCTCTGATTGATATTATGAATCTTTTCAGTTTTTGTAGGAGTCATCAGTGGTCAGTGCTGTATTGGCAGGTCAAATGTTGTGATTGACACTCTGTGACCTTCCTATCTCCAAAAGCTACTCAGTGATTTCCTTTTGGATTTTGAATGCTTGGGTACTTCCAGTGAAGTCTCTATTTGATTTTGTTATTATTCTCAGTCCTGGAATGAAAACAAGTGCTCGAAGCTTATTCCATATTATTTGGTGTTGTTTTTATGTGTTCTGTTTGTTCTGTTCACAGACTTCACAGAATTCAGTGGAAGTAAGATGATATATCCCTTCATAGATGGTGATATTTAAAGGAGGAGGATGCTGAAGCACTTTATTTACTACCACTATTTCAGACATTTTCAGATATTTTATCACTGAATTTCACTGCATATTTCTTGCCATTTTGAAATCATAAAGAGAGCTTTTATTAAGAATGGTAAGACAGGAGATAGCAGCTTTCTTTAGTCTTTCAATCATGCACATTCCTTAAAAGAAAAAAATGTATTGCTGCTGATTTTAGCTTTTACAAGCTTTATGGTGGGTACAAATAAGATAGAGATTTAATACTGTGTCAAAGTAATATGACTGAACAAGGTTAAAGGGTCAAAGGGAGAAAGGTTAATTTTCAGTATTCAATTAATCACCCCTTAACAGCAAGCTGATGATATGCTCTTTCATTCACAAGAAGAAATTCCTCTTCACCTTGAGGGACTCAGAGCTGAGCATCCAACCAAACAAGAGGACAGGGCTTTACAACTCTGCCACTCCCACTGTGTCACCCTGTGGAACAACGGGGTGTACCTTACTCTGTGTGAACTGTGTTTCCCATTTGTTCCCATATGTTTCCCATTTGCCTCTGCTTCTAGTCCTGGATTTGGTTCAAGGTAGTGACTGTGGCATGGATTGGTTGCTCTCCAGTCTGGGAAGTACCTGTTTCTGTGCTTTTAGCTGCTGCCACTGTTGGCATGGCTGAACTGTGTCTCAGGGCTGACAGCACTGGCAGGCCCATGTCCGAAATGGCTTCAGATGCATGGGTCTACTTTCCCTTTTCCAGGTGTGTTTCACCAGCCCTCAGACAGTGCTCCCTATTTTCCCTGAGTTTTGTTTCTGCAAACTAAATTGACCAAATTATGCTCAGGGACCCAGGCTTGCTGATCAGTTTTAGACTGTGAAAAGCTGCCAACTGAATAAAAGCCTTAACAGCATTTTGGACCATTCCCCTGAATTTAAAACTTAACTGTGGATTAGCTGCCTTAGAGGATTAGGACTGTGATCCACCAAGCTTGCCACCTTTAGATTCCTACCTTAAGTGGTTATGAACGGAGCCTGGGTGGCTAATGAATGTGTTTTGCTGCATGAGGCCTGGGTCCATATGCTGATCTATCACCTGTGCCAATCCTTTCACGGACAGCTGTTTGCAGTTTAAACCTATCTTTCTGATCAGTGAAATCGCTGCCTAATGCCCAGCATCTCTCAGTCTTTGGCATTTATGCTGCTGTGATAAACAACGTCCTTAATTCCAAGTTAATGAATCGATGTTAATGAGCAGTCATTGTCCACAGACGCCCACACTCCTTTGGAGGGTGGAGAGAACAGTCACCTAACATCCCAGCGGCCACAGGAGGCACAAGGGACTTCTGCTTGGCTGCAGCTTTTTGTTGGAAGCTTCTCAAGATATTCTCTTTCCTTGCCTTGAGCTGAGTCTGCAGCATTTCTCTGTTGTGCCCTCCTTGCAGCAGCTTTCAGCTCCCACGGGCACGTGGGCATTTCCCACATCCAGCAATGGCCTCTGTGCTTTGTGAGGCACTTCTGGCTGTGAGGCTGCTCTGTGCCCGAGGCTGGCTTCTGACTCCTGCTGCAGTGGGATGATCCCGCTCAGGAGCTCTGCAGGGCCCTTCTGGGTTTGCTGGAGAGCTTTCTGCAGGAGCTTAAAGCTGCTTTCATAGCTTTGGTAACGGGACTGTGTGGGAGCTACTGCCAACAGAGATGAGAAATCTGCACCCAGAGCTACCTCTGCAGCATTGGAGGGAGTGCCCCAGGAGACCTGGGCTTGTGGAGCTGAAGGTGCAGGTGCAATGTGACACAGAGTGGAAGGGAGCAACCCTCAGCATGTTTGAAACTATCTCTTACAGCCTAATGTGTTATACAGGAAAGCACTTTGGAGAAGCTAGAAGCACAGGATATAAAACCAGAGAGCACCCTGTTTCTGGGTAGTGTGAAACAGCATTCACAAGCCTTGTCTCATGCTTTGCATGAAGCTTTAGTGCACATCCTAATCTGTGGTGCTACAACTGATAGTGCTGACAAGTGTTTGCATCTCCTTGTTATGCCAGTGAGCACATCCTGGAGTAAGGGGTCATTTTTTCTCCACAGAAACAATACTTTCTCCAACAAAAGAGTTCTGGATGCACATTTATAAAAGGTAAATTTCTCTGGGTTTTATTCTGAAATATTTTGGGGTTTGTGCTTTTCTGTCCTAATATCCTGAGTTGGGCTTGAAGAATCAAAGTCCATGATCCAGTTACACTGACTTGCAAAGAAAGGACTCTTCCCTATATCCATTTACCAGGTTTTAAAAAAAAAAAAAAAAAAAAAAAAAGAGAGAGAGAGATCTGTGAAGCTTTTTTTCTCCTTACTGAGCTCTATTAGCAAGTCTCTGAGTAATTCTGCAGGTTTTGCCCCATTTTCTGTACCGTGGGATCTTTGCAAATCAGCTTAGAGGAGACTTCAGAGAGGCAAAGTTAAGAGCTACCGGGTAAATGAAAGTGTGTAGGCAAAGGCTGCCTCAGTCTGTTCAATCTTTCTTCTTTTTTGGGGAAAGAGAATGGAGCTGAGCTCCAGCAGTGATGGAAACGAACACTTCTAAATGAGGGGCCATTATGAACATCAGTGCTTAAAGGAAGATGGACAGTGAGACTTGACTACCTCTTATAGACCACAATTTCATAGGTTATTCAGAGTGTATTGATTGCCAAGAAGTAGTCTCTGAGCCAAGTGGATTTCTTTTTCTTTCTTATTTTCAGGTTCGTATTTATTATTGCAGTAACAAAGATTGTGAGAACAGCTAATACACTTGTCGCTGCACCAGAGTGAAGCCAGAAGGGGTCTTTATTACTCTGTTTTTCTGCTTGTTAATGTGGCAGGGAGGCTGTTTCCAGCAGGGCATGTCCAAGTCTATCTATTTCTCACTTAATGTTTAGTGCAGTTATTAATTGTGAAGTCGCAATGTTTTTGCAACGTAAGGTAGTTCGTGTATTGTTGTAGCTCTGCTGGTTATACCTGAGGTTGTCTCAGCTGTCAAAAGGACCAGGCCTTGCCTGTATGTGCAGTGGCAAAGAGATACATTAGAGGCAAGATGGTGGTGGGATGACAGTCATGCCCTAAGGATGGGAGTGGCACTGTGGGTTCTGTCAGTCTGCCTTGCTATGGGCTCAACTATGAAAAGATCATTTTGCAATGTAATGGCAGGGAGAGTGCACGAAGCACAGAGCCAACATCTTCCTGGAGGTGTTTAAGGAAAAAACCAAAGGCATCAGAGACAAATTACAGCAAGGGAAATTCTCATTAGTTATTAGGAAAGAAAAACTGATCATGGCAGTGGTGAAGCACTGAAATAGGTTACCCTGAGAGCAAGCTCAGCTGACTAACCTGACCTCAGAGCACCCTGCATTGAGGGGGAGGTTGCGCTTACAGGAGGTCTGGATTCCTCCTGTACTTACTTTTTCTATATTTTTTTGCTTCTGAATTTGAGAGTTCCTGTGCCTTTTGAAGAAGCAATGTGAAAGCCCAGTTGAAAGAAATCACATATCTTGAATGAAGCCTGCTTGTGCCTTGTGAGCAATCCTGAGGGAGCAGCCAGTGCGGGAAGTGAGGCCTGCTGCTGAGTCTGGTGTGAGCAGGCTCCCATTCCGTAAGTATTTCAGCCATATTACAAGTTTTGCTGATATAAATTAAAGTGCTCCTTGAAACCCAGTAAATAACAAATCCAACTGTATTTTTAGCCTCTACCAGCAAGAGACGATCACCCCCCACAGTTAAACACATCCCTGAGGCAGCTCCCCCAGCTTTAAACACAACCCTGTGCTGCCTGGGCCTCACTCACTGCACACTGTAAATCCAGGAGGAGAGGGAAGGTTTCTGATAATTGCAGATGTGCAGGAAAATATGTCAGGACCATCATGGAAACCATGCAAAAAGAAAACTGTGGCACAGAAACAATCTCTCTCACATGCTTTCTGGATCTGCTGAAGCTAACCTGGGCTGGGCATGCCAGGCAGAGTGGGATGGTGTGGGTTAGTTCACATTGCTGTCCCACAGAACTGCCTTGAGCATTCCTATTGGGAAATCAGTTTCATACGACTGTTTTCTTTGTTCCCACAGTGAAGGTAACATGGAAGTTGTCCCTCTGAACAAAGCTCCTCAGTAGCAGGTGAGAGTCTCACTCGTGGGACTGGAAGGAGCTGTGCTGCATCTATCAGAAAGCAGCAGGACTTGAGGTAACGCTAGCAAATCCACAGAAAGAGGCGGAGACAAAACAAGCGGGGGGAAAAAAAAGCAGAAATCAGTAATTCCAAACCAGAGCCTAAATCAAAGAAAAAAAGAGTATATTCGTTGTGGACAAGTTCTGGTCTGTTGGAATTTCTTTTTTGGACATGTTGGTGTGGGTGGGGCAATGGATCATAAGGCAGAAACCATAACTTTCACACGGTTTCTATGTTGCTGATTTTGAATTCAAATCACAGAGCACTTAATCATTGTCAGCTATAGAGGACTGTTGACTTCCAAGCCATTAACAAAATGATATAATGTCCCAGACAGGAAATAAAACATCCTTTGGAACTCGTCAGGTTGTGTTAAACAGCTGAGGTTGGCTCTCCTGAAGGCTCCCTGCAGCTGTGAGGTAGATGGGACTGGATTCAGTGTCCTCAGCTTCTAAATCAGCCATGGAGCAAGGGATCTGGAGCCCTGGCCCTGTCACTGAGTGCCTGGCAGGGGCTGCATGGCCCTGCCCTCCTCTGGAGGAACAGAGGGCTGACAGCAGGGGCAAAGCAGCCAAAAGCAGTGTTCCCTGGCCTGTCAGCCTTGCCTGCAAACTGGCATGGACTGTCTGCAGCACTCTTCTCCTAAATGCTGCACTAGCGATGTTTTCAGCATGTTCATTTACTTGTTTTGGCCTACAAAGTATAAGAAGCATTGTTGTCTTCAAGACAGAAATGCATCCATCCTGCCTTTGCCTGGAATAGAGTTCATTTCTTCTCAGTAGCTGATACAGCGCTGTGTTTTGGACAATTTGTGTTTTAGACTTCATCAGCCTGTGGTGTTTTACTTGCTGTAGGAGTTGGAATGAGAACCAAACATAAAACTTTTCTTGACCCATTCTAACCACAGCTGCAGTTTATCATCAGGCAGTGGTAAATAAATAACACAGGGCAGCAGGGGTGGGTGTATAGTGTGGTGATTTTCACCTATTTTTCAGGTTTCTCAGCATTCAGACACACTCAGTGTTTTGGAAAGCTGCTCAATGTTGTTACTAGGTTTTCCCCCATGGTTTTAATAAATAACACCTTATCTTCAAGCTTCCTGTCTTTGTCCCATCATCTTGCTGGTAATCTCAAACCATGTTAAGACCCCTCTGCTAATATTAATGGCAGCTTTCAGTTCTGTGGAACTGCTCTGGATGCTGGAAGAAATGGGGATAGAAAATGGCAAAATTTACTTTCCCAGCTACATTTGAGATGTGCTCAAATTGCTTCTGTGGCACTTGGAATCAGGACTCTGTAGCAAAGAAAAGGAGCAGAAAGGTGGGTGCACACATGTGGGTTATGGGGGTGGGCCAAAATCTGAAGACACCTGGAATTAAACTTTATATTTAGAGAGTGTGGTCACGTTTTGCTTTTAGATGTACCTGTTTTGCTGTCTGTTTTTGCCTTTGCCTCAGGGAGCAGTGGAAGACAGAATTCTTGTTACTTGAGAGGAAGAATTTTTTTGTCTTAATTTTGTCATTTGACACAATAACATGCAGCCAGAGACAGTAGATGTGATGCAGCTTTCTGGGAAGGAATAAATAATTAGCAGAAATACGTGGACTGCTCCTCTACAAAGCTCATTTGTATTTCAGACCAGGATAGGAGCAAGTTCACAATTGTTCTTGCACCACGGCTGTCTTGTCTCCTTGTCAGCAAAATTCCCATGTATTTTCTTGGCCCTTCCTCTATTGTGTCTCTTCAACAGTTCCTCTGCTGGGGAAAAGAGAAACCTTGGACTTGTGTTTGCATTAAAGATTTTATTTTACATTTGGACCAGCTTTACTCTACAGAATTCTTTACTCCCTCTGCTCTAAAATGCCAGCATTTCTCTTTTCTTGAACTTGTTTCTTTTGAAGAACATTTTGCAATGTTACATAGAAGAACGTCACACAAAATTAAACTGTATGGAATTTCCTCAGTGTATTGCTCGTCTTGCAGCTCAGACCAGGTTATATTCTGGCCAGGAACAAGGCAATCACATGAGAACCTAGAGCTGACTGTCCAGTGTTATTTTATATTATAGACAGAATAATAGGCTCAACCTTCTGCCAAATGCCCTTTCTTTGCCACACCCTTCTTACCTTCTTCTGTTTGTATAAGATTAGTGAAGTATAGAGAATGTTTAATTAAGTTTAATTGCATGACAGCTTAAAAGTGGGAAGGTAATTACTCATTTAATTATTGTGCTGCTTCGTGCTTAAAGTGTGTGTATAATTGCTCTTTTTATAAGGACAGTCAACTTTGCAAGCTTGCATGAAATTATAACAGCCCCATACCTTTTAAAAATGACACTAAGCAAGGAGAGAGGTGCATTCTGTTACCCCAGGCATTCCCCCTTTTCCTGTCAGTTTTGCCCTCCCTCCTTGACATTTCTGCACGGGGAAGGACTGTAACATTAATCACATAGCCCATTCTCTTTCACCTATTTTTCATTAACGCTTGTAGAACATGCTGAGAACTTGGGATTGCAGACATGCCAGTGTGAATTATTATTTCCTACACTGTCTTCCTTAATTATTTATACCGTGGCAACCCAATATAGCATGGAATTCAGCTGTGTTATACAGTCAAAGGTTAAGTGACTCCTAGTTATGAGTGCTAATAGGAAGAGACTTTTCCAGTGCGCATAAGGATTCTCAAAGGTGTCTAAACAACTGCCCTTCTTTGCAACAGTTCAGTTCTCTTCTGCCCTGACTAGCACTAGCAGTGAGGCTGAGATGCTGAGGTTTGGACAATCCAATAATGCCTGGAGCATCTACCCACGATGCCCAAAGGATGATTTCCCTGTAGAAGTCACCAGAGTGGAGAGAAGCGGAGCAGTGAAGGAGAAAGCCAGCTATTCAAACACAATCACTTTTGTAATTGCAAGGGGACTCAGTCCGAGGTAGTTGCAGGCTCTAAAAGATTTCTTTTTGTTTAAATAGCAAACAGTTAGATTATATGAAATCCCAGTGCAAAAAGTCTCTCTGTAGCCATTAGGCAAGCCAAAGATTTCCCCAAACTCTCTCAAGGTTACTGTCAAATTAATTTCTGTGTTGATGAGTTCTCTTCCCTTTCCCAAGTGAGAGGTGATGGGGGGTTGCATGAGGCAGGGGGTCGTTATGGTGAGTCAGTGCTTTTCTGTGGTGACTCTGAGGCCAGTACTGTGTGAAAGCTTCTGCCAGAGAACCAAAGGGCTGGAGCTGCAAACACCTAAAGGACCGTGAACATCTGGACTGGGGCCCGCTCAAGGCTGCAGCTACCCTGGTCACTGCCCCTGTGCCTCCAGGCACTTTTCCTGCTTTTGAGGGTGAGGTGGTCTGGAGTGATCCAGGCCTGTCCCCTTGGTACAGTCCAGAGCCCCTGCAGGACCTCTCTCCTGTGCAGAGGAGATTATTCCTTGTCACTGGCAGCAGCTTTCAGCCTTCCCAGTCTCTCAGTCTGTGTCCTTTATACATCTCCCACCCTTTGACACTGCTGGAGCTTCTCCACTGCTTCAGCATTCCTCCTGCAGCTCAGGCTTTTGTTTCTGAGTCAGTACATGAAGGAGGTGACGTGGTCTTTCAGCAGCTCTCCAGGAGCTGCTGGCATTCAGACCATATACTTCCCACTGTGAATCCTATGGCTGATATGGCAACTTTTGTCAGCAAGATAAGGTTTAGTGATGAGGCAGTAAGCACATTTGTGCATGAGCACCAGAGTAAGAAAATTTTAGTTGAAATACATGTCATCCTTTCTTACCTCATCTTTTTACTACTGTTAGAGGGGAAAAATACTTGCTGTTCCCTCACAAGAAATTAAGAGAGCACCAAACTTGATATTTGGATATTTCAGCTTTTGTCAGATATTTGAAGGACCTGTAGGTACATACTGCCCAGTGATAAGTAATTCCTACCAGTCTGTCTGCTGGGAAAGTGGAGAGGATTTAGGGGGTGGTGACCTGAGAAAGCAAGTTTCCTTTGCGTTGTCTGGAAAAGAGAGTGGGTAGTTGGCATTAAAAGTGGCATAGGGGAAGAGGAGGATTCCGGAATCAGTAGGATCCTGCTGTGTTTGTAGAGACAAGGAAATTACTCCTTTGCACAGGTGTTGTGGTGTGTTATGTTTATATGTTAACTATCCTGATTTATCAATTGTTATAATGGGTTGTCCCTGGTTCCCCCTGCCTTATGATGGTCTGTCTCCCGCCTCTGCCTCTGTCACTCCAGCTGTCAATCCCTTTCCAACCTCCACCCTGCTCTGGAAAGTTCTCCCTTGCCGAATCCCCGATTTGTTCCTGTTGTTGCTGTCCCGTGTGAATTGCTCCCTGTTATGATTGTCACCCCCCGAACCTCCCCCCGCTCTAAACCCTATTGGTCGAGTTTTGGGTACCCCCCCCTTGTCGCCCTCCCCCCTTTTTAAACCTGTGCTCACCCTTCACACATCGGATTCGGTTTCTATTCTCGCTCCCTAATGATGCCCGAAAGATAGGCTGGAAATAAATCCCCATAGACCGATGTCTATAGAGCAGGTATTTGTTTATTTCAGCGCTGGTGATGAGGGGGATTTGTCCTCCTAGCTCACCCGCCTTTGTCAAGTGCAGTGGTAAATTTATACAGTAAATTATGCTTAATGTGGCTATGTCATCACAGCATCATCACA